>CAUZXS010004144.1:2500-43561 GCA_963585895.1 Sepioteuthis lessoniana
TGCTCAAACATCACCCCATGGGAGCCTATCATCTTGACACAATCTCCCGATTGGCCATTCCAGCAAATTGTCATGGATCTCTTCCATACTGGGGATCATACATACCTTGCCTGTGCAGATAGGCTAATTGGCTGGCTCATCTTATACTGCCTAAAACCAGGTCATGTCACTACAACCAAATTGATGTCCATCTATAAACAATTGTTCCAGACATATGGTGCCCCAGAGGAACTCGGTACCGATGGCAGTCCACCTTTCACCTCCAGCGTGTTCTAAGAATTCCTTAGAACATGGTGTGTTAAGCTCAGACTTATCCTCTATCGCATATCCCCAATCCAATGGCCGGGCAGAACTCGCAGTTAAAACCGCAAAGAGGATAGTGAACAGGCTAACAGGGTTCCTTGGACAATGACAATGTTGCCCAGGCTATCTTGCAGTACTGAAACACCCCAATCCAAAGTATTGGCCTATCACCGACACAACTCATACTCCACTGCCAACTCCAGGATTCCATTCCTGCACAGCCAATCCTCTACAAACCATACCCCGAATGGGTAGTGGCAGCACAATGCTGCGAAGAAATCCTCCACCACCGCAATGCAAAAATAGTAGAAAGGTATAAGAAATATACCCACAAACTTCCCCTGTTACAAGATGATGACACTGTAGCTATCCAAAGCCCACTCAGTCACTAGTAGAACATAACTGGAAAAATCATCACTGCCCTACCAGATCAACAATGCCAAATCAGGGTTGATGGATCAGGAAGGATTACACTTAGGAACCACTGTTTCCTTAGAAAATGCAAACTCAAGCCTGCACCAACCCCAATACCAAGTGCAACACTGGGACCAATAACTCCCTCAAGCAATGCTCCACTCTTGAACCCCTATCTCCCAACATCTTCCTGTAATGGCACACACAGTAATGGAACCCCACAAACAAACTACATCTACAACCCCATAAAGTATATTTACTGTCTTCATTTCTAAAGAAACAACTATAGTAAGCCTTATTTCTTTGAAAATTAATTATTTACTATTTATTTTGGAAGGGAATTTAAATTTGTTCTGAGTAAATAAAGTTTTATTTTTAGACATTACATTCGTGATTTTTTTTTTTTTAAAGAAAGAAGCAGCAAACATTTCTCCAAGAGAGGAAAGACGGAAATTAAATATCACAAAACATGAATTTATAAAAGATTCTGTTGAAATATTTCAAACTTACAGTTTTGGGGTGAAAAAATATTCTCATCAGTATTGCAGTTGGCAGGAGAAACTTGCAAAATAAAGTCTGAATTGCAGACAAAAACATAAATCTTCTATTTTCAAGAGTTTTGGTGATATGTTGTATTATTTCTCTGAGGTGGGGAATATATATAATGGGTAGAGGTCAAATGGTTTCAAAACGGATTCAGGGTAGCAATTGGCTGAAAATTGCCATTTCATTTATATTCTGTTATTTTCAAGCATTTATATTCTGTTATTTTCAAGCAAATAAAATCAAAGTATCTTCATTAAGTAATAGTATCTTTTCTTTTTTTTATCTTAATAAAACCATATGGATGAACAAAACTGCATGAGTCTAGCACGCTACTGATAGTTATTTCTTTTTAAAGAAGCAAAAACTATATAGGCTCAAATCTTGGTAAAAATTTTCTTGATGAAGACATTTATTCATTCAAAATTTACAACCACAAATAACAATTTCAAGTTTTATTTGTCTTTGAAAAGCAAAAAAATGATAATCAACCCGCTTACCCTTTTTAGTTGAATACACTGAGACTTGTAATTTTCAGCAACATTAGCAAAATATACTAAAAAAATAAACATGTTTGTTGCTGTTTTCACAAACAAATCATTGTATTCCTTTTTTCTTTGAATGATTTACCAAATGTCTATTATATGTTTTGAAATATTGGTATAAAATAAAATAAAGAAAATATATTTACTATTTTTTATCTAAATAATGATTTGAAAAGATGCAAGAACCTAACTTAGAGAAATATCAATATTGTTGGAATTATCTTATTGTAATGGAAACATCTTCTTGGAAGGGACTTTTATGGCTATCCCTGCCAGAAGGAAGACTAGATTTTTCAAACTGACACTGCCTGCTGAGAGAATTACCTTTTTTGGCTCAAGCCACGAGGCAGTCAAGACATGAATTTAGTAGTCCTATGAATTTTCACAAGATGTGCTGGTTTTTAAACCTTGTTGTTACCTACAATTAAGGAAAAATAGTTAATAGGGAAAATTTTGCTCTCCTGGAGAAATATGCTGTTATTTATATCAGTAAATTTGTGCTATCTTGACTTTGACCACAAAGTATCCCAGAACTACCTTGCTGTGCTATATTCTTCCTGGTCAAATGTGCTATTGCCTATATCTGAGAATTTGTGTTGTCTCAACTCAGACCATAAGGTGTACAATTGAATTTGGTGTCCTATACAAGTGCTGAAAGAATTGCTGAATGAACCCCCATGTGTCTGCATTTTTGCTGTATTCTTGATGGAAAAGTGAACAGGTTTTCCCAAGAGATGTTTTTGGCCTAAGAGGCTCTTCCAAATCTTTTTTCAATTCATACAACACCCCCTTTTTTGAGTTGTAAGTACCAGCACCTTGTTTGTTGAAGACATATCAGTTCCTTATAATTCATGAGTGACCCAGTGTTTTTTTTAAACAATTTGTATCATTGTTACTTAATTCAGTTTTTTGACTGGTCACTAAAATAGCAATTAATTTTAGCAACTAGTGTTTTTCTTCGAAACTTTGTAACTCCTTTTTATTTATTTTTATTTAGTTGGTAATAAATAGTTCTTAGTTCTCTGCATGAGGCATATTTGTCTTTTTATTTTTCCTTTCTTTTTTCTAAGAGCTATTTTATTTTCTATGAAAGAATTCATTTTTTGTATAAAATTTAATCCTTTTAATATCATTTGCTTGAAAACAACAGAGTAGTAATTGGAGTATTCTTATTTAAAAAGTATTTATTTAAAAACAAACATTTCTTTAGTTATTACTCCTAAAGATTTGTTTTTAGCAATAAAAATACTAGTCATAAATACGAGAGGATTTCAGATCAAAGTTTTTCCACAGAGAAACTGTCACCTTTGAAGAGACTTTTTCCAGACTGTCTCTTGTCTTCTAAGAAAAATGGCCCATCTGAAATGTAGCACCTAGCTGACAAATCATGAAATGTGGCACCTAGCTGACAAATCATGCTTGCTTCTAAACAAAAATTCTGAGAAATATAAATTTTTCAGCTTTCATGTCTAATTTTCATGTCTACCTCCTCCCTCTCTCTCTCTCTCTCTCTCTCTCATATACATTTAACACGGTTATAAAAAACCAAAAGAGTTTAGCACAAACTTTCTTTTCTTATCTTTTTTATTGTTTAAGGTTTTTCAAAAATTTTGGAGCGAGGAGTACGGAGCACAAAAACTATGCTCTTCAGTCCAAATTGGAGTTGCTCACACTCCACTCCAGTTGAATATAAAATAAGCCCTCTTCTCCTTTGTTTCAGTAAAAAAAAAGCATGCACCTTTTTAGAAGGCTCCATAAAGCCCTGTTAATATAAATATATATATAAAATCATAGGAAAATTCATACATATATATGTATAAATATGCATATACAAATAAATAAATATATATATACATATAATATGTGTGTGTATTGTCACATGGTGTCCCCCACTGAGTGAGGAGAAATAAGATTACTACTAATTCCTCCGTATTCGAATTAACAGTAGCAAGCCGTCAAAAGAATGGCCATTAAGACATGATTGTAATGTGGGTCAAGCTATCTGTACTCAGTAACCTGATTCGGGTGACATATAGTAGCCCTAACGAATCGCCTGACCAGGGAGAAGAAGAGAGAAGCCAAATGATTGGCTCGAGCCCTAGGGCGGAAGTGGGAGCTCCTTCCAGTCAGCAGAAGTAGGGAGGAAGAAAGTGAGACTTGAATCAGACATCTTGGTGACCAGATGGGGTGAAGCACGTGCCAAGACTCCGAGAAAAGAAAGACAAAAATATCTTGGAAAAGGGAAAAGAAAAGGAACCCTACTTTCAAGCTAGACTCCAAAAATAAAATAAATGCCGTCAACCTGAGAATAAAGAAAAAAAAAAAGGGAGAAAGAAAAATGCTCTCCAAAGGAAAGTCGTCTAAAGATAAGTAGACTTTAAAACTGTTTCTCACACACACACAAATATATATGTACATATATATAATGATAAATATTAGTTTTTATAAATGACAATACGCAAAAAAAGTCACTGCTATTCCCTTCCACTTACTGATCGCCATTGGTGGCTAGAGCTTTTAAAACAATTAAAAGATGGATTACTCTCTGTTAATAAATGTGACCTCATTGCAAAAAAAAAAAAATGTTGTGTCTTTATTTTGGTTTAATCCCAAGATTAGCATGGCCATTGCAAATATATGAGATATCACTTTCAAGAATTGAAAAAATGGAGCACTTAACCAGTAAGTTCCTGAAGATGGTTGGGAGTTCCTAAATCCTTAAGAAATATGACATTATACAGTTCATCAATGAAACTGAAGCTACCCATGAAGTCATTTCTTGAGGAATTTTAGTTAAACATGACTTTTCCAAATGCTGCGCGACTCCGTGGACCCACCCATAATCTGCCATAATAACAGGTTGGAAATGGGACTCTAAATATGCAGTGGAGATGGCAGAATCTTCCCTCAAAATGAAAGAAGTAATCAGCTCTGTGGCACCTGGGAGAGCCAGACTTATTCTTCAAAAGAGACCACAAAGAATAAACGAAGAATGGTTTTGGAAGAGATTAATCATTTTGAGGAAAGCAATCATCTCACCATAGCTGTGGCACAACCCAAACAAGGTGTATGGACTAGATGGGAAAACACCAAGGACAGGACCATCACATGAAGTGACATCGAACAAATGGAGCCTAAACAATTAAGTTTCCTCATTGAGATGGTTTATAACATTACCTACACCAGTAAATTTAAAACTCTGGGGGTTAAGTATATCCAACCTCTGCAAAGCATGTGGGAAAATTGCTAATCTCAAACACATTCTAACTGGATGTCAGTATTCCCTAAGAAATTACACGTGGAAACACAATGATATCTTAGGGATTCTTGCTGAGATTACAAAAATGTGTTGTGAAACTGCCAATAAAATTTCATGTATAAAAACAAGTATATAATTTATTAAAGAAAGAAACATTTCGAAAACACCACATAGAAATTGGCATGAGCCAACATTGCTTGATGGTTGCACAGATTGGCATGTTATTGCTGATGTAGATCAGCAACTCACTTTTCCAACCGAAATAACATCAACTCGCCAGCTTCCAGATCTCGTCATTTGGTCAGTTAATTCAAAGAAAAGTTATAAATGTTGAATTAACGATCCCTTTCAAGGTCAACATCGACTGGGCACATCAGCGTAAATTGGAAAAGTACAAAGACCCGTAGGAGCTGTGTGTTAAGAATGGCTGGTGAACAAACATATTTCCTCTTGATATTGGATGTTGAGGTTTTATTTCAAATTCAACCTCTACATTTTTAAACAAACTTGGACAGAGAAGAGGGAATATATAAAAAAGATCCAAAGCAAGACTGTAACTGCATCTGTGTGGATATGGTATTCGTACAGATCAACACCATCCAATAAAGTCTGTTAGTATTGTGAGATACTGCTGGGGTGCCTTGGTTTAGTGGTAATGATACTTCAGCCCCAAAACCATGCCTGAACCCAGGGGCATCATCTAATGAAGATTTTATTGGAAGCAAAACGGCTATTTATGCGGCAGTTTTTACATATCCTTTTTATTTTATATATATTCTTTAATCCAGTAAATCTGGAGTAGGGAACAATTGCGTCAGGACAATTAAATTATTCAAAATTTGAATATTTAAATATTCCTAGTAAAGAGTTCAATGTAAAGCAAATATTCTTTCAAGAAAAAAACAAAATTCGGTCACATTGGGATTATAAATTTATATTAATCCTGCTAAGAGCATTGATATGAATCAATAACTCCTTCAGATCCAACATGGAGATAATGAATACAGCCAGAATGGAGATGGTCACAGGAGGGAAGGGGTTGGAAGGAGCCTTCTCCCATTAAAGATTACTTCCAGTCTCCTCTTGTTTCCAGTTGAGACAATCACCCCTGAAATTCAATGGAGTATATTAAAAAGGTCTAATACTCCAAACTGCTTTGACAGTAGATGTAACTTGTGTCTAGAAGAAAAGATACAAATTATGCTATACTCTGATCCAGATAAATTATTAAATCACATCGCTGATTTAATAGCTAGATGTAGGCATAGAAATAAATTTAAACTATAGCCAAAAATCTAAGATAATAATTAACTATAAAAATATCATTGAATTGGGATAGACAATGTAAAATAATTAAAAGATCTCACTATGTAAGGTGAGGCGTATGTACGTTTCAAAAAGTAAAAAGAGGGCGGGGAGTAAATGATGTTAGAAAAGTTGGAGCTTAAGATATGTATTGCTGTAACTGATTAAATTGTGGTCTTTGCTTCTCATGTTTATTTGGAATAATTTAGTTTTGTTGTAATTCCTTATTTTATTGTTAAACCTAAAGAGTTACTTTAAAATGAAGTTTAAATTATGGTAAAAATTAAATTAAAATTTGTTTCCTCATAATTTTGTTATTGTCTCAATCGGAAACAAGAGGAGACCGGAAGTAATCTTGAATGGGAGAAGGCTCCTTCCCTTCCCTCTCCTTCCCATCTCCATTCTGGCTGTATTCATTATCTCCATGTTGGATCTGAAGAAGTCCTGTTAGATTTTTTTTTTTTTTTTAGTTATTGATTCATATCAATGCTCTTAGCAGGATGGAAATAAATTTATAATCCTAACGTGACCAAATTTTTGTTTTTCTTTATAGTATATGTAAATATATATATCTACATATATTTTCTCTTAAAAAAACAAACAATTGGTCAGATTAAGATAATAAATTAATTTCCATCCCGTTAAAAAGCATTGATATAAATTAATGCTCTAAAAAATTAACAGGACTTCTTCAGATCAAACAAGAAAATATTCTTTCTCTTATGAACACTTTAGAAATCAAACAGCTTCATCCAAAAATTTTTGGAAGTTGAAAAATAGGGGTTTGACTTCAAAAAATCAATGGAAAATCTTTAAAAGATCTACTACTCCGAGCTGCTTTGATGGAAGATGTAATTTGTGTCTGGAAGAAAAGATACATGTTATGTTATACTTTGATCCTGTTAAACTATTAAATCAGAGATGTGATTTTATTGCTAGATGAAGCCATAGAAATAAATCTAGACTTTTTCAAAAATAAGTGAATAAATAAAAAAAATTTAAAAAAAGAACTATGATTTATCAAATTGGTAAGTGAATTACAATTTGAATTTATTAGTAATCTTTATTCTATTATTGTAATTGGTGGGGGTGATTTTACTATAAATAACATTAGTTTTAGATATTTTAAATTCATTTTAATGATAAAAATTGATGTGGGTGAATAATAATCTATATATATAAATGTTTAAATGTTTAGACATGTATTATTATAACTGTAAATTTTCCCTCTGTTGAATTTGAAGTCTGATAAAACTAGATGTTCCTTTACATGCCTAAAAAGTTGATACTTATTGTTACTTGAATTTGAAGGATTGGCATTTTTATTTTATTTTTATTTTTTAGTCTGGTTGTGAATATGAAAAAATCATTTAAATCAATTTTCTTTGGTCTGAAGAAGTTCCATTAATTTTTCAGAGCATTGATTTATATCAATGCTTTTAAACAGGATGGAAATAAATTTATTGTCTTAATGTGACCAATTGTTGGATTTTTTTAAGAGAAAATTATTTGGTCTGTGGATTTTATTTACATTGAGATCTTGACCGGTATTATTTAAATTTAATATTCGATTTTTGACTATTTTATAGGTCCTGCTTGGAATTATTCCCAACTTTGGATTTACTGGATTCTATATATATATATACATTAACACTCACACATATATACATACATTTTCATATATATATATATATTTTTTTTTTACACAAACGCATGCATGTATATATATATATATATATATTTTCACACAGACACACAAATATATTTTCACACACACACACATATATAATTTTCACACACACACACACACACACACATATATATATATATATATATAATATCCAGTTAGGGTCAAAGACAATGGGTGTGGATAATTCACATAAGGGATTTCATATAAATTGATGGGAGTACTCATTGTGGGCTATTTTTATATATTCTCTATCCAGGTTTATAAGATAAAACTCACACACAGAGCATATACAATGCAGTTAAAAGAAAACTCAAACCTGGTAAAATTGTTATTATAAATTTATTTCAGCAAAGAATATCATTATACTCTTAGTCTCATTTGAATTCTGAGTAAAGCAATAAAGGATTAGAAAAATAAGAAACCAGTAAAAGGGTGTTGCTGTAAATTAACCCATCCTAATTTGAACATATGCTAGATTTTTCCTAGCAGGTGGGATTTTATGAATAATGTAAGTTTGTAAACTAAACAATCATATTCATATATTTTTTCATTTACATATGGTAAATCCCTCTGCTAAAGGGATCATTATCTTCCTTCAAAAAAAAAGAAAAAAGAAAAAATCTTTTGGCAGCAACTAGCCTTTAGTTAACCCAAAAATTAGAAATTAAAAACCCTAATTTTGAAGCAATATCTAAAGTTCCAAGAATCTCCTTCTCTACATAAATCCCCAAATAGATCAGGTGCTAACCTCCCATATTAAGTGAAAAATAGTCAGGCACTCTTCAAACATGAATAGCTTCAATGGCAAATGTAACTTGTGTATGAATGAAAAATTTTAAAGATTGCAGACTACAGCTGAATGAATGTAACAAGCTTGTGTTTAATTTTTTTTTTTTTTATATACATATATAGAATGTAATCTAAATTTCCTGTTTTTCAACCTCAAATTAAATGTGATGAGTCATCTGTGGAGATGAAATAAATCTATAATGACAATTTAACCAGTATACCCAGGGTCATCATCAGATGAAGATTTTATTGGAAGCAAAACAGCTTCTTTTTTGCAGCAGTTCTTGTATATAAGTTTGCTTTTTTTTTTCTTTTTTTTTCTTTTTAGTTTAAAAAAAAAAAAAAAAAATATATATATATATATATATATATATTTTTTTTTTTAAACTAAAAAAAAAATAGCACAATTTAATGGAGACTCAAACTCGGTTAAGTCGTCATAATAAATTTATTTCAGCGGAGAATATTATTGCTATACTCTCCGTCTCATCAGATGACTCTTTACATGCTTTCCTCCTGTTGCAAAGTAGCGAATGTGTAATTTCAGTTCTTATTCAGAAGATAAAATAAGGTAATTAAAAATAGAATAAAAAATAAGAATCAGAAAATAAAAAAATAAAATAAAATAAAATAAAAATTTAAAAAATAAAAATAAGGTGGAAATCAAATTACAAATTATTTCATTCATAGGCGTGAGCAGAGGGGGTTAACATGTTATATACTAGAACGATTAAAAAACAGGAGTGGAATTAATCTACTGGTCAGTCCCTTCTAATTTTGCATTCTTGTAGTTGTTCCTCCTACTTGACAGGTGTGATTTTCTAAACAGACTAAGATTGTTTAACTAATGGCTATCTCATACAATTAGGACCGAGATAGTTAAACCAGATACGGTGGAGACATTTTACATAGTCGTCCAGTGTTTTTTTTTAATATTTACCCTAAAAATGGTCAAGGGGAATTAACCACTCCAGAATTCCAGGCCCTAATTTTTGGATTAATATTCTACATTCATCTGGCACTTATCTAACCTTTATCTTTCCCTGTCTTGGTGATATCTGTTGTTGGGCTGATCTCTATTAGTCTCTAATACATCTTTATCATTGGCCTTGCGATTATTTATGGATTGGTGTTCTAGTGGTTCTCAATCAGGATAATCTAAATTTTCCTCTATGTCTGCACTTAAAGACGAGCTCATTTCTCTCATTCAACAAAAGTTTTCTATTTTTGAAATTAATTATGCTAATTTTTTCATCTAAGCATAAGTTACATCTACCGTTGAAGCTATTCGTGGTAGATGAGGGCCTTATTATTTTCCATTTAATTTGTGGAGATAGCCCCCTATCCTTAAGGCCCAAAAAATATTTTGATAAAGCAGTCTGGTATCTAAGTTTTGAGTTGGAAAATGAATGTTTGTGGTTGTATCATCTTTGCTTCCAATTTCCCGTGGAGATTCCTATATAGACTCTCTCCCTGTCCCTTTGCTGTTCCATAGGAGAAATGAATGCCTGGTATACGACATTTCTCGAATTGCAGTGTCCGCCCAAGGTGCATTCTTCTTTATTCCTGTAATTACAAGATTCCACGTCTGGGTTCCTATCCCTCGTGATTAGTTCATTGAGTAGCCTCTTATTATGGTTGCTTAGTATGTTGTACATATTCTTGGTGCAAGAGTAGCTAATTTTCACTGTATTTCTATTAAAAATTCTACTCAATGGGTTATCTCTATTAAAATGCTTATCTAGGAGGTGTAGGAAGTATTTACCTATATTAATGTTAGTGAGCCTACAAAATGGCGGATTAAACCAGACTACTTTTCTATTTCTATTCTTTCCCCGTCTTTTTTCGTGACTACTATTATTAATAATTTCACCTACCTTGATGAGTGTGCAGGTCCCACCATTATTATTCTTAACCCTCAAATTGAGATCCACTGGGGATAAATATTCCAGTCTACCCTGGAATCTGCTGTCCTTCAGGGTGTCATCATATCTACTCTTGTGTTTCCTCAAAAATTTTCTTACATGAGGACAGCTTATTAATTCTTTGGTTCACCGCATTGGGCATCTGTCTCAGTACCGATCTTGGGTGATTCGAGGAAACATTTATGTATCTGGGGGCGGAATCGTTCTTACTAAAGGGCATATATATATATATATATATATATATATATATATATACACACACACACACACATACGTGGTGCATTCAATAAGTTTCCAGCATTTTTTTGTACAGGCATTTAAAATTGTCATTGACTCTTGAAAATTCAGTATGTTATTGCAATACATCTGATGAGATGACTGACCAATTTCTATGATTTCAGGTTCAAATGAACAGCTACAGCAGCAAATGGAATACACCCTACTAAAGCCTGATTATCACAGCTGGTGAATTTCAAAAATGCAATCTGGATGTGAGGACATTTTAGAAGAACGATATGCAATAAAATTCTGTTATAAACTTGGAAAAAATGCCACAGAAACGTATGGAATGCTTCTGACTGCTTTTCGACCATCTTGCATGAATTGAGCGTCAGTTTTTGAGTGGCATAAGAGATTCAAGGAAGGCAGAGAGTCTGTGAGGGATGATCAGAGGTGTGGGAGGAGTAAGGAAGTCAATACACCAGAGTTGATTGGCCAAAGGGTTAGGGTTACTATGTTGAGGTTATAAGGGAGTTCAGGAAGAAATTCTGTCGGAAGAGGCCAGCACTCTTCAAATTGGGTCAGTGGCATTTCCACGAGGACAATGCACTAGTCCACAACTTCATCCTTGTCACAGACTATTTGACTAAGATGGGCATCAAGACAGTTCCTAACCCTGACTTTTGGTTATTCCCTAAGCTCAGAGGCTGTCGTTATGAGACAATTGAGGAGATGAAAGAGGCTGTGACGAAGGTCATTGACATGCTCACACAAGAGGACTTCCATGGGGCCTTCCAGAAAATGTTGGAATGGTACAACAAGTGCATTGAAGCCGGAATAGATTACTTCGAAGAGGACGAGATTTTCATATGAAAAAAAGTCTGGAAACTTATTTAATGACCCTCATATGTATATATACATATACATATATGAGGTACCTTCAATAAGTTTCCAGACTTTTTCCAATGGGCACTTTTATTGATAGTACACACATGAAACTCTATTGAATGCACCACACACACACACACACACATATATATATATATATATATATATATATATATATATATATATATATATATTTTTAAATTATATACAAGAAATCCCGCAAAAAAACAGTTTTGCTTCCAATAAAGTCTTCATCAGATGATGACCCTGGGTATATATATATATATATATATATATATATATATATATATATATGCATTCATATGTGTGTGTATATATATATATATATATACACACACGCATAAATGCATACATACATATATATATATAAATGCATACATACATATATGTGTGTATATATATATATATATATATATATATATATATACACACACAAATATGCATATATATATATATATAAAAGTTTGTTGTTGTAGGTCCAAATAGAGAATAGAAATATTTTAATATGAGTAGGTCCTTGAAGAGATTTGTATTTTTTGGATGCATTTATCTATTTTGTTGTTACATACATGTAAGTTTCCAGCTTGATGCTTTCATCAGAGAACATGTATGGCACAAGGTCTTGTAATTGTGGTATTCAATGAGACTTGAACTCGCTAGTTTGCAGTTTGAATGTTTTTCAGTTGACTATGGGTTTTTTTTTTGTGTATGTCCTGCCTTTCTTTTTCTTAGAGTATGTTTCTCTAGCCTATTTACCCCTCATTTGCTTATAATATTTATGTTGTGTGTGTGTCTGTGAGTGTGTTAGAGTGGTTTCAGATTTAACTTTTTCTCTATGTGAATGTGTGTCTTGAGATTTTTTTTTGTTTGTACATATATATATGTGTGTGTGTGTGTTTCCATTTGTGTTTGAGTATGATTCATGTTTTATTCAACTTTGGTTTATATTTACTTATAAATTTTTTTCCTTTATTTGAAGCAGTGTGAAGTCACTCGTTTGATGTATTGGCATGATTTTACATTTAACTCGACTAGATTGGTATAGGTGTTTCAATACATCTAATTTTCTGTTTTCTTCTATTCTGATACTGCTCCTGTGAATTGATGTCTTTGTATTACAGCCCTGTGTTGACCTATTTATACTTCTTTGCATTTATAACATTAAATTATGTACACTATTTTTTTTGAGTTTCAGCTTAAGTCTTTATGTATTTAGAATTTTGTGTGTGTGTATGTGTATATATATATATATATATATATATATATATATATATATATACACACACCAATGTAAATATATATATATATATATATATATATATATACCAATATATTTACTTACATATATCTCACAATACTACCAGACTTTATTGGATGGTGTTTGATCTGTATGAATGCCATATCCGCTCAGATGCAGTTACAGTCTTGTTTTGGATCTTTTTTATATATTCCCTCTTCTCTGCTGATGAAAGTCCAAGTTTGTTTAAAAATGTAGAGGTTGAATTCGAAATACTTCAAAGGGGACTAGAGTTTCATGTGTGTACTATCAATAAAAGTGCCGATACGAAAAAAGTCTGGAAACATTTTTAATGATCCTCATATAAGCTTTATAAAAACCATCTTCAGATGAGATATTTAAAATCATAATTAGATGTTATCATATACTTCCGGCGAGAATGGAATTCGAAAAAATTCTTTATTTCTCATTTTTAAACTAAAATGATTTATTTTATCTATTTATTAAACCAGCTCATTGGCCTAGTGGGTAGAGTTTTCGCCAATGTTCCAGGAGACCTGGGTTCAATGCCAGGTCATGTCATACCAAAGACTTTAAAAATGGTACTTGATACCTCCTTGCTTAACACTCAGCAATATAAGGTGCATATCAAGGGTAAAGTGGAGCAATCCAGGAAAAGGAGTTGTGCCCTCCCCTACACCTTGGTGTAGTAGCTATTGAAAAGGGAGCCTTCATGTCGCCAACTTTACTTTTTACAGCTTATTAAACCAGAAAAAATTAATGAAAGTTGAAGATATATCTATTATTTTTCATCAATATATATATTAAAAAAATGTTATCTCTAATTTACATACTACAGAATATTAAAAGATTAAAAAAAACAATCCCACGACAAATAATTTTTGGTACGCAACTTTTTAAAAAATCTATAGATAAAGTTTATACTTTACTTTTATTGAGACTATTATGTTTTGTCGATATCAGAAATATAAGGAGAAATAATTAAATTGTAAAATTTAATTTTTGTTATTCAAAATTATTGCAAGAATATTTATATTAAGAAAATTTTGTAATTGAAATTCAAGCCAAACATAATAAACACATAATTAATATGTAATTCACATATCTAACATTAAGTAATTGTAATAAGTAAAGAATTAATCTGTAAAATAATAATTTAAAAAAGTAAAATAAACGATTATAATGTTTGATTCTTAAGCTTGGGATTATCTAATGTAAAAATGGTGTACTAAAAAAAACTGCATTATTGGGATCATTCCTACTTGTTAAAAGTCCTATTATTTAATTTTTCTTTTTTTATTCTTTTTATCCTTTTTTTCCTATTCTATCTTATGAAAATATGTTTATGTATTTTATCTATTAATTTTAATTGTATTCAATATTAGAGAATTATTTAATTGATTAATTCAATATTCTATTTTGTAAAGAATTATATATATATATATATATATATATATATATATATATATATATATATATAATTAAGAATATATAATCACTTAATTAAAGGTAGTTAAATACATAATTCTAAAAATATATGAAGTTAAATTATACTAAGAACTTTGTTCTATGTCTACATGCTGCAATCATTTCTTTTCTAGAATTAAGTAAATTTTTATTAAAAGATTTTGATATACATATTTTCTCTTCTAAGCATAAATTACACTTACCATGTAAACTAATTGTTGAAGAGGATCTTTTTATTATTTTCCAATTTATAACAGGTGTTAGTCCTAGTTCTTTTAGATCCCAGTAATACTTAAATAGGGTAGTTTGATTTCCTAATGTTGGATTTCTAAATGACTGTACATGATTATAATATATGAATTTCCCGTTTAAGCTTATCATACCTATGTAAGCCTTATCAATATTATGATTTTCTTTTGCTGAAACGTTCGCCTGATACACAATATTATCAAGGAATATTTCTAAAATTATTGACAATCACAACAAGAAATTAACAAACTAAACTGGAATAACAAAGACAACATAAAATATACATGTAATTGTAAAATACAAAATGAATGCCCCCTTGATAATATTGTATATCATAGCAAAATGAAATTAAACACAATGGCAATTTCGATAGCATATGAAATACATTTATTCTGTTAGCGTTCAACTAACAAAATAATATAAACACATAATAAGGTTCAAAAGATATGTGGATAAGACTGATGTGAAGAACTATGGTTGACCTGAAGATTCGATGTGGACATGATAGATAATTATGTTCTATCTGGCCTCTTCTGTGTGATCCATTCTTTTTCTCACACATGGTCATGCATTTTCTTCCCAACTGCCAACAATGCATTTTCTTTTTCAATTGTTCATGTTATTTGTCTAAATTTCTGAGACAAAGCTTGATGATTTTTATCATTAAGGGTTTTCGGACTATTGTTTTCACCTTTATTGTCATTTTTACACGTTTCGGCTGATATGTCCTCCAGCCTTCTTCAGGTATTTGTCGAACTCGGGAACCTTCACAGAATTTTGAACTACGTCCTTTATTGAATCCACGGGGATTGTCTGTTCTGATTCCGTTGCTGGACAATTCGGAGTGAATTTTTGGGACTTATAAACTTAATGTTCTTACTTGACTAGAATTACTACTATTATATATGATTTTTTACCTGTGGTCATATTCAGATTTTTTTTTTTTTTGAGTAGACCAAGTATAGAGTTGAATACAATATGGGAACTGATAATTAAGAAGGCTAGATAAAAAAAAAAAAAAATCTGAATATGAGCACAGGTAAAAAATCATATATAATAGTAGTAATTCTAGTCAAGTAAGAACATGAAGTTTATAAGTCCCAAAAATTCACTCTGAATTGTCCAGCAGGACACATGGTGTAACAGTTATAGGCATTGGTTCCCTAAGCTTCTAAGGAGACAATCATCTGAAGGTTGCGGGTTCAATTCTGACTGCAGGCGAGTAACAATACAGGAATACTTAGCACTTATACCAGTTATGGCTAATGGAATCAGAACAAGCAACCCCCATGGATTCAGTAAAGGATGTAGTTTGAAGTTCCGTGAAGGTTTCTGAATTTGATAAACACCTGAAAAAGGCCGGAGGACATATTGGCCGAAATGTTGTGGAAATGACTTTAAAGATGAAGGCAATAGTCCGAAAATCCTTAATGTTAATGCTATGTTTTTGTTTCCAACCATTCACACGGCATGTTTCTTCTCAACTGTCTTATTTTTATCTAACCTGCTCCACCTTCCAATTCATGCTGGGAGGTAAAAGGGGTCTCATTCTTTTTACTCCAGGGGCTTCCAGTCAATAACCTCTCACTACTCCTCTCTCAATATATGCTGTCTGCTGCTATGTAAGACATCACAAGTATGTCACTATATATATATATGCTTTTAAATATATATAAAAACTAATATATATTTATTTATTTATTATTATTATAGCTCTATCACAGATATTGAGCACTCTCCATATTATACTGCATTTGGTCTGCCACAAACCCTCTAAGTGGTATAGTTATAATAGACTGTTATAATATATATAAGTTCTTCAATACACAGGTTACATCTGCTATTAAAGCTATTTGCAGTAAAAGATTGTCTATTTTCCACTTTAGCTGGGGATATAGCTCCTGATCCTTGAGGTTCCAGAAATATTTTGAGAGGACTGTTTGGTTCCTAAACCACAGGCTGGAGAAAGAATGTTTGTGACTATAGTCTTAGTTTACAGGCTTACTTTATGCAAAAATTCTATCTGGTATGACAAACCTAACACATGTTCACTTTGGGATGGGTCAATAACTGGAACACCCTTTTTCTGGGTTCTTAATACTTTTAATTTTTTGTTGTTGTTGTTGTTTTGATTCCCTTTCCTTTTCACCTAAACATCTTTTTATATATATATATACTGTAATTCGTATTTGCTGTTTTCACCCTCAAATTAAGCTTGTGTGTCATCTGAAGAGATAATGATTATATTCTTTGCCAAAATAAATTTATAATGACAATTTAACCCTGGTTGAGTTTTCTTCCAGTTACATTGTATTAAGCTCTGTGAGTTTTTTTAATATAAACCTGAAAAGGAATACATAACAATAGCCATACATTGAGCACTCCCATAGATTTATATGAAATTCCTCATATATTCTATACATGAGTAATCCACACTCATATTGTTCAGACACAGACTGGATATTACTGATATATATAATATGAGTTCTGTTAAACTTTGAATTGATGATTATCAATGCTCATTTGTCCAAGTGGAACAACCCTATTAGTATTTTATTATTTTGATGAAGAGGTCTTTTTTTTGTTGTTCTTTTCTCATTTCAATTATTCTTTAATATTTTGTTTTATTAAGAAAGATTCTTAATAAGAAAATATTTAAGAATAATTGAAATGAGAAAAGAAGATAAATCATCTGACAACTCAAAGCAGATGTCAAGCACTTCAACACTTTTTGTACCACCACATGGCAAACAGGTTTATGTTTGTATTACTACATCTTAAGTGGTAGTCAGATCCTGTTGTAACCTTGCCTTGGAAAAGGATGAGCACACAAAACTCTGTCTTTGTTTACTAACACAACAGTTTTTAAGTAGCCGTCACAGAGTATGAAAGCTGAGTCGACTGCATTAGCTAAACAAAGAGAAATAGAGCAGAGACAGACCTTGAATTTTCTTTTTGGTTTTCTGTTGCAGTTTTAATGTACTTGTTTGCTGGTTTTGTCTCTTCAGCTGCACATCTGGTATGAGACCCCTTTTCAGGGCTCACCCTGAAATGGGGGCCATAATTTTTGTCTCTCTTTACATCTTCGTAGCTGGTGTTCAACTGTTATCTTTAGCTTTTCATGTCTTTTAGTCTACTTTCAAACCTGCGTCATCATCTTACTTCCACCTGGTGTCAGAGGGAGGAACATATCTGTTTTTGGTGGTTCCACACCTGTGTAGATAATTTGGGACCTCTTTTTTTCTAGTCATTTTTAATTACTATAGTCATTCACTTGTGACTGGCTGACCTTCAAATAATGCTTTAGCCTGACTCCTCGGAGGTCAGCTGACCATTCTGTAGACTCTCTGTTTGCTTTTTCTTCTTTTATTTTTTTTCTCCCTCTCCTTCCCCAGAAATTAGCCTCCTATTCTCTTTATAATTTGGACCTACCATAAGCCACTCAATCATGTTACATATCTTCCTTATGACAATTCTAAGATTTTTACCTCATAAAAATTTTCAAAACTATGTACCTAGCATTGTTGGCTCACAGATATATGTAGTTATTTAATCATTTATTCATTGTTGTTAATTTATAATTTGGACCTACCATAAGCTGCTCAATCACATCACATTTTCTCTTCATCCAATACTTGCTTGAAAGCCAAATTTGATATTATGTCTTTTCCTATTTATAGAATTTTTATTACATTGGCCCAGCGGTTAGAGTGTTCGCCAATGGCCCGGGAGACCTGGGTTCAATCCCAGGTCGAGTCATACCAAAGACTTTAAAAATGGAACTTGATACCACCTTGCTTAACACTCAGCATTATAAGGTACGGTTCAAGGGTAAAGTGGAGCAATCCAGGGAATGGAGTAGCGCCCTCCCCTACACCTTGGTGTAGTAGCTATCGAAAAGGGAGCCTTCGGGTCACCCTCGACTATGGTCGCTAACTTATTTAAAAGTTAGCATTAAATATTCATCCTCCTGATAGATTATGGTTAGAGGGAACATGAAAGCAGACCTTTTCCTACACTCATACACTATTATTATTAGAGTGCAAATTAGTTTAAAATTTGTATAATTCTCTTTGAGCTTTTTGACACTATTGTATTAGAAAAAATCTCACTATAATGTAATTTTGCTGTATTATAGTAGCGTATGTAATAGAATGAAATCCTTATGATATAGATTTACATTCTCATGTAAAATAGGTCAAGAAACTCAATCTTGTTTATCCAGTACAGATATTTCCTGATCTATCCACTCCCTAAAAAGAAACACATATTATTTTTAAACATCTACTTTATGAGTGCATCTTCAAAGTAATATTAAAATTTGTCTCATTGTTCTTATGTTAGCTTCAGAACTTATATAAGCAAACTGATTATAATATTCTGCTTTTAAAAGGCAACATTGGAGCAAAAAGTAGAACAATAAAATTAATGGTGAAATTTAAGCTGCCAGGTTTTAACTATTCTATTTACTAAGCCATCCTTATCTGCAGGTGTTAACTCAAATTCTAGAGAGATTCTTAGAAAATATTCAACTTCTAATAATGCTGTATGAAATCAACTTCATTGTAGTCATTATACTTTTCCAATTTTGATTGATTTTACCAAGAAGTTTTCTATTTTCTTCTAACACCTAAAGGACTGAATATTAACTAAGAAGAAAGCTTTTACTCAGGTTAACAGTTGCACTTATCTTCTGTTATGACACATTTTGATCACTTTACTGTTTCTGTTTGAGTTTTAAAAAAATAACCATCAAATTATTTCTTTTTTTAGTATTGTTTGACAATACCTTAACCCTTTGAACTCTTATTTCAGACTGAATGCTATTTTACTATGCACTGAAAATCAACTGTTTTAGGTTCAAGGCAATCACTACTAATAAAAAGACTTTCAATTATTCATGGCCTTCTTTTAATGGAATGATGCGATAGCTTTAAGTAAAAATCTCTTCTTACGAGAGTAAAGTTTGAATGTGTTTTAGGCTCAAATTTTTTTAGAAAGGTCAACTTATACTAAATTAGATTATGCTTTCAATATTAACATCAATGCAGAAATATCTTAGTATAAAATGTAGTTTTATAAAAGTATATGTAGTTAAACTCTAAAAGCAAATTAAAATAATTATGATTGAAAATGTATAATTGTTGAACTGGCACAGAACAGTATGAGATTTTACCATATATTTTAGGTACTGATCAGCTGTTGTACATAGGTCTTAAATTTCATTAATAGGTTTTTTTAGGGTGTATGTTTTATAATGGAATATCATTGGTTATGTGAGGTGGTTTGAGAGTAATGTTTTAAACCTCTTTTAATTCTGGAGGAAGCTAACTGGTTTTATCTTGCTTTTAAAATCTTTGAATCATGTACATCTATTCTGGTTTGCTTTTAGAACTTTAATGCAAAATTAGTCATTGCTTTGAATATTCTATGTGAATGAATTACTCTTGGACAAAAATAATGTTTGTTTACTAAAACACTCTTGACATTTATCTATCTATCTAGAGAGAGAGAGAGAGAGAGAGAAGGAGAGAGATAATTAAAATATACTGCTA
Source organism: Sepioteuthis lessoniana (assembly GCA_963585895.1). Lineage (NCBI taxonomy): Eukaryota > Metazoa > Mollusca > Cephalopoda > Myopsida > Loliginidae > Sepioteuthis > Sepioteuthis lessoniana. The sequence continues at coordinate 22,931 of CAUZXS010004144.1, forward strand.
AAAGTGTTTTAAATCAGTAAAATGTACTGATCTCTACACAAAAATGCAGAGTACACTCACAATATTTCAACTAGAATAAAACAGTAAAAACTTTCAACAGATCTTCATATAGCTGATCCTGTAAGTGAGCCTGTATCATCACATCAGTCAATCTTTTCTAATCTAATCTTTTCACTATTGATATTTATTAAGGTCAGCTTAGTATGACCACAAGATAAGAGCACTCAGTGAGAGCCCTCCCTTCCCTCCATGAGTGTCCTGGACTTCATGCATTACAATATTAAAGTAATAATTGTGTGTGTGTATGTATATGTACTCACATACACACAAGTTTCTATTTGTCCAGGTCTTGGTTCTACATAAAACTGTGTTGCCAAAACAACTGCTTCTTCTGATAAAAGTAGTGACATTTTTTTCTTAATGGGATTACTATATTAATATGTATGTTTTACTTTAAATTTCCACTTGTGTAGCTAGTAAAATTTAAAAATTAGCAATCATCACCCGCTAAAAAGTTGAAGACCTTAATTATATTATTAATAGCTGTTAATTATCTGAAATATATGATGCATATCATATTCAGGACAATAAAATCATTTTTTAAATGACTTGAAACCATTTAACTGTGTGCTAACAAATGAGCTCTGGCTTGTTTGAAAATTTTTCAAAAAAGCTATTCATTTACAAATCATATATAGTGTATCACAAAAGTGAGTACACCCCTCACATTTCTGCAGATATTTAAGTTTATCTCTTTATGGGACAACACTGAGAAAATGACACTTCAACACAATGAAAAGTAGTCTGTGTGCAGCTTATATAACAGTTAATTTATTTTCCCCCTCAGAATAACTCAAAATATAGCCATTAAAAGCTAAACCCCTGCGAACAAAAGTGAGTACACCCCTTAGGGAAAGTTGTCAATATTAACATACACCATGTCAACTGTCAATATTTTTTGTGGCCACCATCATTATCCAGAACTGCCTTTACTCTCCTGGGCATGGAGTTTACCAGAGCTTCACAGGTAACCACTGGAATGCTCTTCCACTCCTCCATGACGACGTCACAGAGCTAGCGGATATTTGAGACTTTGTGCACCTCCACCTTCCACTTGAGGATCCTCCAAAGATGTTCTATTGGGTTCAAGTCTGGAGACGTGCTTGGCCTGTCTATCACCGTTACCCTCAGCCTCTTCAGTAAAGCAGTGGTCGTCTTGGAGGTGTGTTTAGGGTCATTGTCATGCTGGAACATTGCTCTGCGACCCAGTTTCTGGAGGGAGGGATGATGTTCTGCTGCTGTATTTCACAGTACATGTTGGTGTTCATGAATACCTTAATTATGTTATTAGGCCTGTTCTGAGTGGACCCTGCTCTTTTAAAACGCTAGATGATCTTAGCCACTGTACTGCAGCTCAGTTTCAGGGTGTTGACAATCTTCTTGTAGCCTTGGTGATCTTCATTTAGTGCAACAATACGTCTTTTAAGATCCTCAGAGTTTTTTGCCATGTGGTGCCATGTTGGAACTTTCGGTGACCAGTATGAGAGAGTGTGAGAGCTGCACTACAAATTTGAACACACCTGCTCCCTATGCACACATGGGCCTAGTAACACTAATGAGTCACATGACATTTTGGAGGGAAAATGACAAGTAGCATTCAATTTGGACATTTAGGGGTGTAATTTCTTAGGGGTGTACTCACTTTTGTTGGCAGGGGTTTAGCTTTTAATGGTTATATTTTGAGTTATTTTGAGGGGGAAAATAAATTAACTCTGTTATATAAGCTGCACACAGACTACTTTTCATTGTGTCAAAGTGTCATTTTCTCAGTGTTGTCCCATGAAGATATATACTTAAATATCTGCAGAAATGTACTCACTTTTGGGATACACTGTATGTGTATAAACAGGATTTGGTATTAAATAACCTCAAAGGGTTGATATAAAACACAACCAACCAACTTGTTTACTGAAGGGATTTGAAAGGATTTCATTTGACCAGTGCGTTTGTATTCTCAATTTTCCAATATGACTGATTGTAACTTTCGTTAGTTAATCCTTGTCAATTGGAAACCAGTGATGTAATTGATTGACGTGGGGCCACCACTGGTACTATATTATTAGACACGGTTCCACTTGGAATTGATTGTTGGTGTTCTTCACAACTATCTTTCCTTTTGCTCACATTGTGTTCTGATCACAGAAGGTAAGAAAGTCGCTAGATGAAGTTAACAGCCTGTGGTTGCTTCAAAATAATTTTCCAACACACAAAAAATAAACAAAGTCAAGAGATTAGAAATGTAACAATTCTTTTTGTTTAAATCATTTCTTGTATACAGCAGTTTTAACCCTTCCCATTACGATCTTAGTTGAATGACACTGAAATCTGCAACAGATTTGTAAATGTAAGTTGTAATAGTAAGTTAGGTCATTCGTATGGGGGGGGGCTGACACAAGGTCTTGGGTTCAGGAGGTCTCACAAAATGACATGAATTCTAACAGTGGCAGGAGTGGACTCTCTTAGTTGACTGACTCTGAATCTGTAACACTGTTGAAAATGGTCTCGAAATGAGTTGATTCTTTAGTATTCCCATCTGAGCCCAAGGTCTCTGATTCAGGAGGTCTTGCAAAGCACCTTGGATTCCAACAGTGGTGGGAGTAGATTGCTGAAATGTCAAAATTCCTAGATATTTAATCTGGTATTCAACCAGCATTCGGGTTGGCTAGGTGAGGGAGGCTCAGTTATCTCTTCATCTTTAATGTTATTTTCTCATTATTCCAGTTTTCGTTAAAAACAGTTTTTCTCAATCTGGGGCTTTAGAATACACTGACTGCTTCTCTGCTTGCAGAGGGGTAAGACCCCCCCCCCACAACGAGTGTCCTGGGTATGACACTAAACAATCTGATGGTGAGGTTCCAGTGATGCTAGAGGTTCACCCCTTCATTGCCATCACTCCCAGGTCTACTCTGGCCCAAAGTGGTAGCACCTGATAGAACCCTATCTATGGGTTAAATAGAATTAATCTGTGTACTTATGATAAACTGAATAGCTTGAAATAGAAATGTTTTGACAATTAAACTGTGTACTTATGCTAAACTGAATTGTTTGAAATGGAACTGTTTTTGAGATTGAATCTGTACTTACTTTAAACTGAATTTTTTGAAATAGAACTGTTTTGACATTTAACTGTGTGTAAACAAAATCTATACTTATACTAAACTGAATTGGCTGAATTAGAACTGTTTGAATAAACTGAATAGCTTTAAATAGAAATGTTTTTGACAATTAGACTATGTACTCATGCTAAACTGATTTGTTTGAAATAGAACTGATTATTTGTATAAAATGGATTTGGCATTAAATAACCTACAAAGGTTGATATGCCATAAAACCCAAACAACCACCCAACCCAATCTGATAAATTGTCCAACCCCTTTTTTGTGGTTAGAGGGCTTGATCCACCCTCTTAACTCCAGCCTACTTTAATTTCTATGTCTCATCAATACCTGCTACCCTTATTCCTCTCATTCTCTCTATATTCAATCATTCCTGAGAGGGTACAACAGTTTTTCATAATGAGTCTGATTTTCAAAATGTATAGGCAGAGGGAAGGTCCCAGAAACTATCAAATGACCAATAATCAGCCACCCAAACATTTTTCTAATGCAAACAATCCTGCAGTTTTTTATAATTTCATAAACCATGCAGCCCCTCCTGCCATCTGAATCATTGTGACGTTTTTTTGGTCTCTAAAAGGCTACAGTGCATGGCATGCAAAGCCACCATTTGTAAAAGATTTGGAACGCATGCTCAGCATTAACACTGGCTCACATGAAGCTTGAAAAGCCAGGATGTTCGGAGTACAGAGTCAAGCACCCATATGGAAGATGACTTAAAAAGCGGTATGCCTTGAGAATTGGCAGATGGTCTCTTGAGTTTGATCAAGTGAAGACATTATTCTTGTTTAGAGAACACAACCAAATGAAGACATTATTTTTGTTGGGAGAGCACCACCAAATGAAGACATTATTCTTGTTAGGAAAGCGCAACCGAATGAAGACATTATTTTTGTTGGGAGAGCGTGACTAAGTGGAGACATTATTCTTGTTGGGAGAGCAGAACTGAATGAAGACATCATTTTTGTTGGGAGAGTGCGACCAAATGAAGACATTAATCTTATTGGGAGAGCGCAACCAAGTGTAGAGATTATTTTTTGTTGGTGAGAAAACATGATCAAGTGAAGATACTATTTTTGTTGGCGATCACTTGATCCTTTTCAGCAATTCAGGAACATATAAATTAGTTTCCAATTACCCAAAAACCAAATGTAATACAAGGCCACATGATGCATATAAATCATTCGTAAAACCAAAACAACAGTAATTCCGTCATCTTTTGTAATAAGATAATTGACACTAACAATTTTTAAATGCATATCATAATAATATTACTAAAAGATATTTTTTGTTTTATTGATTTTAATTTGAACTTGTACCTTATTGTTTCAGTTATTTATTATTGGTTATGGCATTGTAATCATAATAAATTGGTCTATGATGGGAATTCATTCTGGATCTCTAAGCGTTTTGTCTATTCATCATTTGGTCGATCTCTTCACAACTTCTTTTATTAGTAAATTATAAATTAACATGAATCTTCTTGGGAGAAAGTGTTTTCCTATCCTCTTCACTATAGTTTAAATTCAAAGTTGTCCTTCACCTAGACTGGTGCCCATCACTAGAGAGCCTAGTCATTCTATTTACTTATAGCTTGGAGCAGGAGTGAATTCATGCCTTTCCCAAGACTATTGATATAAAGAGAATACAAACAACTTTAGTTAGAATTGGAGCCCCGCTTGCTGATCCCATTTTTTACACCAATAATAATCATAACATCCATTCCTTTAAAACAAAACTAAAAATTAGCACACTCCAAGTGAGTAGGTAATATTCTGTAGTGGTTGTGTCATTGACTTGTTCAGAATACATTACCATATTGTCTGCAGAGTTGTCAGGTGGAGCTAAAATATATGCATGATTGTTTATTAAACACTACAATAATTTCATCCTGCTTTTAGTTCATTGAAGAACTTTAAAGACTGGCTGCATAATAAATAGGATTGTTGTAGGTAACAAAAAGACAGAAAAACATTTTATTATTTTAGTATATGTAAAAGGAAATCCTATTTGATTTTGTAATTTATTTAAATTTTGAAATACAAAGGAAGAAAATTATGCGCACACAAAGGTATTAGTGTCCTCAAAAGTTAGAAAACTTAAAATTTCTATCCTTACAAAATATTTGTCACATGTTGCTTGAAAAAAACATGGAGCATAGTCAAGTGCAGCCATATTGCTGCTTTAAGCTCATCTAAGCAATAGTTAGTAATTGTGGTTCAGTAAAATCTACAGAAAAAAAAATGGGTGAAACATTTTTAGTTTGACATAAAACAATTTTCTGTTGTGACCCCTAATGCTCAAATGTATTTTAGTTTTCACTCTTTAAAAACAAAAAGCAAAACTATTTTTTCTTTATATTTCATCCATTATTATTTTTCCTTTTTCTTTTTACAGAAAGAAATTCAGGCAATGAGCCATTGCAAACATGAAAATGTTGTTGCTTATTATACATCATTTGTTGTGAAAGAAGAACTGTGGGTTGTCATGAAACTCTGTGGAGGTGAGTAAGCTATTCCTAATTAGGAAGTAACTGTTGTAACTTTTAATAAATGAAATTGCAAATGAGCCTTAATTAATTAGTCACAGACAAATTACCTGGTTAGATCTTGAGTAATTCTTCTCATGGGTTGTAACTTTTGCCTAAACTACATTTGAGAGAAATACAATTGGCTAAATTATTTGGTGCACTGCATTCCAACTATTTGTTTTTCTTTCTCTGAATTGACTTGGTGATATTTTCAACAGTCAAATATTCATTAGGTTATGTTGCAAATTATACAACACTATAAAAGGCTTGACATATTTGTCTTTGTCCTCAATATAATAATTGTTCTTCAAAAGAAAGAAAAAAAGCAACAACTAGAACAGGACATTTAAAAAAATATTTTGTGTATATAAATACCATGACAAATACCAATTACATAATAATATTATGTATTAATCTGTATTTTCTGTGTTGTCATATGGTTTAATATAGTTATTCCCAAATCTTTTCTTTTTACTCAGGATGCACTTTAGAAGTGACAGTGTTTTGCCAAACCTAATTTGTAAAATCAAGATATAAAAAGATAGAAAAGAAGGTATTTATACATTGTAGCTTATAAAAAATAATTTAAACTGCAGTAATATTTTTATTCAACCAACTTACAATAATTATCTATAAGAAACATGGATTTGATGATTCTTTGTAGTATTTCTATTGGGACAGACATGAAACAGACTTACATTTCCTCTGTAATACAATAAGTTTTTTGTATTTCATTTTAGTAAGAAAAAAATTCTAATTCATGTAAACATGAAGTGGAGAATTTAATGAAAATAGTTAAAATATTCTTAGCTACTAAAATATACTTTTTCCAAAAGAAATAAAAAAAAGTATCAATAGACAACTATTCACACTTAATTTTAAGTCCCTGAGTAAAGAAAAAAAAATCAATTTCTATATCCAGTAATGGATATAGAAATTGATTTTTTTTTTCTTTACTTAATTTCAAATAAATATCAAATAAAAAATTTATGAAAGAGTTTTGGACCCAATCATAATCTGTTAATTTTAATGATAGAAAATAAAAGTTTAATTTCTATTCTATATTTCTCAAATGATTTACTATGAATTTCTTTTATGTTGGTTTTGCATGTAAGCATTCATGATGCATATTACATCTCACAATACACTTATATATTACATATTTCATGTAAATATTTTCTAGTAGATACTTGTATTGAAGACTCTTACCCAAATATATCTATTCAATTCTCATACCAAACTTAGTTTATTTAAAACCTAACAGATGAATTTGATATGGCATATTTTCTCTATTAGATATAAGGTTGATACAAAAGATTCCAGTGAATAATGTTAGAGAAATCCTAAAGATGTCTTTGAAGCTTATTCATCTCTTTATGCAATCTGTTAACTGTAGTACATCATTTATAAGCCTCTGACAAAATTTTGAATCTATGAAAATAGATTTTACATGAACTTATGAAAAGTAACATTGCACTGTGTTTAAATACTTGTCTTTTAGAGCTTGCTTCACATAACGAAGTCATTTTTAGACAAGAAAATCACTGGATAATAACAAATATATTGATTATGATCATCTACAATGAAATTTATCACTAGATCCTAAATAAACTTAAACATCTTAACCTAAATTTAGATCTATCCTCTGTATATAGGGGCTTTGTCTCTGTGTTTAGTGGGATCTTTAGAGAATTTTTTATAATTGCTTGAACATAGATAAGTTCTTACTGAATTATGTTGTATTGAGCAATTAATTCATTTGAATTGGATGTTTTTTTTCTGGGTCAGGAAGTTGACTAGTGATTTTACTGCATGTGACACTTGTCCTCATGTTGCAAATATGATGCAGCAAATTTAACACTATCAATCTTACCAAGTGCTCATTTATCTGCTTGGTCATAATCTTTATAGGCTGACTTGCCTCATCCAACAACCCCTCACATTTTGTTGTATTCTTTTCAGCTGTAGAAGTTCTCAAGTGAAATTGACAGTCATCTGTGCTTGTCAAAGGTGTGAAGCTACAAGTAGTCAAGGATAGAACACACCAGTCACAATAACACTGGAGTTATTTCAACAACCAATATAAACCCTTCTTTTACCATTACTATAATCTATATCATAGATATACTGTACAGCTTGACAAAATATGGTTAACTTTTTCTCTTTAGGTCTGCTATAGCTAATCTGGAGGAAGGAGTGAGGGGCAGTCTGCACTGTTGCACCTTCTTCTTGTTGGTCTATACCAGAACTCTCTGCTTAATTTTATAGAGAATCAAGGTATCAGTAATTCTGATTAATCACTTACTATGCATCATCAAATTAGGATTAGTCCACCCCTGCTCCAACCAAAATGCTGCTACCCTGCACTGTTAGTCTAGGGTTCTCTTAATCCCCATTAAGAGCAGATCGAGGTCATTTTGCCAGCAAAGAAAATCCCTGCAACCAATCACCAGCAATAATTAGTTTTCTTCAGTGTCAATATTATCTTCTACAATGTTCTCCTTTTCTAATTTTCTTGTAGACCATCTTAATTATTTGATTATAAAGGTTCATTAGTTACGCCAAATAAAGAGACTTCTCTGTCTCTTTAATCCATTAGCTTTCTTTTTCTTGGTCACTACAAATTAATCCTTCAAACCCTCTTTTTGGTTAATGGTGAATCTGGTTTGTATAATGACACTCACCCACCAAGATTCCTTACTATGTTTTTAAATGCCCCCTCCTTTTTTCCCTGATAAACTAAATATATTAATACTCTGAAAACTATAATTTCTGATATAAATGTCTTTCAAGGAAATTTAGACGAATAAGGCTTTGTATGCTCTGAGAGCCTTCAGCAATTTCAACCAGCAGTAGACTTTATCATTTTGTAAAATCTACATTATAAAACTAGTCATTGTGTTACACAATCAATCATGGAAAGTTTTTTCATATGCAATCTATTTTTCAGATTTGTTACCATCATTACCTACATGCAGCATTCTTGATCATTAAAATTCCTGAAAAATTCCTTGATAAATCCACTGAATCAAAACCAGAATTGTTCTTTTATGATAAAAGACAGTTTACGTAAATCAAAGAAAACTACAAAGAATATTTTGATAGCTGAATAATGATGAATTTATCTGAATAAAAGATTTTGTCAAAAAGTGCTGAAAACTTTCATTTTCCATGATGTGTTATGTAAGAAAAACCTAAAAAGTATGTGAACTGATTTTAGATCACCATTCCTTAATGATGAAATTGTCTTTTTTAGAATCTAATTTCATATCCTTTTACAACATTGCATAAGGCTCATTTACACTAAATAAAAACCTTATTCTTATACCAGAGTTTAAAAATAAATCTTTTCATCATGATTTTCATACAAATGAAATCTTTAGTAAGTGACCAAATTTGAAGCTTTTCACTTGCTTTGCTTCTTTCTCTCATTCCTAAAGCACTTTAGAAATTAGACTATAATTTACCTAAGCTTTCTGTCTGGCCATTTATCCTCTTTATTTCTAAGTCAGACAATTCTTGTGACTATCAACTGCTTGAACTTATAATGAGGGAGGTGGAGCAAAGAAGAGGCTTACTTTAAAAGCCTGTAACAAGCTTACAAAATAATGACTGACACTTAACATACATTATAGACTTCATTAAGGAATAGAAATTTGGTTAGGCTATCACTGCTATCTAAAAATGATGGAGGTGTAGAGCTTGGAAGAAAAGTGTTTTGGGCCATATTTTATTTCTCTTTACATTCTATTTCTCAACAATATCCACTCATTGCTGTTTTAATGAATAAAAAATTAAACAGATCTTTAAAAATGAAATGTTAACTGAAAAAGTTTATTTTCCTTTTGATTCTAACCGGTAATTTAGTATTAAATAATTTATAATTGCAAAGAAAATATTTAAGTTAACATTGTTTTTCACTTACAAAGATTATTAAATAACTAGCATTATTATTATGTATGAATCAACACTTTCACTTATAAAGAGTATAGACCAAAGTGTTGCTTCCTCGTACTTCCGCCAGTATATGTACCAATGAAAATGTCATCATTTTTTAAAAACTATAAGACATAAATTATTCAGATGAAAACAGTTATTATTTCAAAGTGTATAAAATCTAAGACTTCCTTTAGCAATAAATACAAAATAAGAAAAAACAGATATATAAATATATAGATTAGTTTAATCTTTTTATTTTACTTTTTTCTTTTTTGTACATGTGTGTGTGCATAATTAGATTTTCAATAAACAAATAACTATTGAAATAAGTTTTTCTTATATTTCGGTCAATTTTGAAGTTGTTTGGTTTTTTGGTCTCACTAGAGAGTTATAAGAAATTCTGATTTTCGGCATGTTCTCTAAAATATATCATGATTAGCATACCAGTAGAATTTCTCCTTTTTCATTCTATCATGAAAATGGTTTATATATGCCACTTTGTGTTTTTATAACTAGCTTTCATTTTATATATAAAGTGGCTTTGATTATGATACAAATGAGAACAATTAGATTGTAAACCAGCACATTTATAAGTATTTGCTCATGAAACTTTCTTTAAATGTCTTTATGAATATGCTTGGAATTTGGAAACTTGTGAATACTTAGAAGGCTCTGTATTTAAAAATTTTGTTGTAACCCTTATTTATTTAACAGCTTCATAAAAACTGATAGGTAAATTTTAAATATCATTTTAAAATTTGGTTAATGACTTAGTTTTTTAATGCAAATTATCCAAATAAAGAGTCATTTTTAAAATGTATCTATTTAGGATAACAAATGAATTAAAAACCTGTATTTCTGTCATTAAACCCTACCTGCTTTCTATTTCATCTTTAAGAACCTTGAATGAACTCAGTAGAAATTAACCTAATTTTTGTTACTTTGTGCATCATTACTAGCAGTTGATGTGGCCAGTGTCTGGATTTTGCACTGGCCATTCAACTACCAGAAATTATATCAACCAATCACAACACTTTGTGTAAATTTAAATTTAGTCAGCATCTAAATATAAAGTCTGAATAATTCGGTTACTGGGCTAATGGAATAGAGTGAAGGGATTTTGATGTAAATGAATTTTAAAATTTTAGTTAGAAGTTAGGATTTGTATTTAAGAAATTTAGCATAATTCACATTTATTTCAAAATTAATTTTTAGCTTTTTTGTTTGTTTGTTTTGTTTTTGTAGAGAATAATCCTTTATAATACATTGTAATTTTTAAAAAAAAAGCTATTTAAAGTTTTCCAAATAGAAGATATTTTAGTTTTAATTCATTTTAATTTTATGATTCAGGGCAATTTTTTTTTTAAGGATTTTGTTTTTTTTTAATATCTTTTTAACCATTTAAATTCTCTCCAGACTTAATGAGAAATATGAATATTTTCTTATGCAGAAGTGTTTTCATTCTTGACTTTATTTTGAAAGGATGAATGACAAGGCAGATAACTGTAATGGTTTGTGTAAGATCTGAAAATTTTTCAAGTTGGGATACCCAAAAAAGTACTTGTAACTTGACTCCCAGTTGCCAAATCAACTCAAAGCCAACTTTGCTTTCATTGCCAAGCAAATCTAGGGTTACCTTATGGAAAAGTTTATGCTAAAATATCCTATTTTCCCAATAATTCAGTTATAAACAAAAAGACACAGATTTAATATTATCATAAATCTTTTACTGAACTACTACTTGAATTTTTTTTTAAATTTGTATTTCTATCAATTAAACTATTTTCAGTGTCAAGTGACATGTATTTTTATTTTGGTTAAATTTTACATTGTGAATTTTATAAATGAGTAAATTATTATGTAATGTCTTCTCACTACCAACACCTCACCATAGAGGCATTTTATAGGCAGATAAGGAGTTAAAGGACATTTCAACTGAAACAGGCTTGAGAAAGTTTGCATTATGAGTTAAGCAGTTTCACTCCAGCAATATGACAGAGCAAACTTATTTTTGAGGTTTTTAAAGTTAGAGTTCTTCATAGTGGCTTTGACATAAACTTTAGAAAACACAGGGAGTTTTCTCCTCCCTATATAAGATTGTTTGAAAACTCCCTGAAATAGTCAGTATTATTAAAACATTGACAAGCATGAGAACCAAACTGTAAATGCATACTTTTCCATTTCTTTCATTGTCTGTGGGTCAAGAGACAATATTTGTAAATCTATTCACTGCAATGTTACAAAGTGTCTCAAATTTAAAGGGCCAGTTATTTTAAAATAAGCTGGTGTTATGTCCCAATCGGATTGCTTCTGCTCCTCAGTTTTTTATTTTCTTATCCATCAATAGTCATTTACATAATCTAAACCTCTTCTGGTGATTAATAAGTAATGATGAACATTTTTTCAAAACTTTATTAGCTACATTAAAATTCCAAATGATAATGGCTTTTTTTGATTCTTGATGTTTGAAAATTTATCTGGCCTTTAGGCTTTTTCCTGATTTTTTACATGCTTAAATTACTTGTAAAAATTATTTAACTTCCTTTTTCTAAAATATTTTCTTGTCAGAAGATATTTTTGGTCACTCATAAATACTGAAACTTATATATAACATTCTCTTTAGAGAGAAAATAGGAAGTTGTTGTTTCAAAGACTTAAATCATTCTGATATAAAAAAAAACAAACTTTTGTCAAAAGATATTGAAACTAAAAATTAACTCCAGTTTCCATTAATACTGTCACAAATATTTGTAAACTCTATCTGTGATCCTTGATCGATTCTCATGAAAGGAAATTACTAATATTTAAAGTTATCTTGGGTTTTTTTCCCTAGTATTGTTTGGCTTTGAATAAAAATTTCTGTTTGGCAACTCTGATGATATATCTAAAATTTCTTTTTATCAATTTCAAATTAGAAGTTTTTCTTTTTTATATCTTCTGATTAAAAAAGTTGAAGATGTGTATTTGTAATAAAATTCAATATCACTTTTGACACTCTTTGAGTAATTTATATCATTGAATATTTCAACAGTAAAGATGCCTTATCTAATATGAAAAAGGACCTGTGTTATATGATTACATATGATGTAATGAAGCCATCAGCTGATTTTGTAAATATGACAGGAAACTATGTTAATGTCAGGTGATTGACAGTTAAAACTGTAAACATGGATGTCTTGTGTTTGAAAAGATTTTAAAATAAAGTTTTATGGTGTAAAAGGTTTATTATTATTTTTAGTAGTAGTTGTAATTTGAAACCATATAATTGCTTGCAAAAAAAAAGACTGATTTCGGTAATCGTATAACCAACCCTTTAGATATTGTTGTTAATTTGTATTTTTACATAGATATCTAGATTTAGTTTGCTAATTTGCTTACATTAGTTTGGGGGTTACTTTTTCTAGTTCTATACAAACATTTATGTATTTTATAGTTGTAGTTATTATCTAATGGACTGAAATTATAAATATAGTAAATTTGCAACTTACTTTGTCCTGGTTTTTGTGAAATCAGTTCATGTGAAATGCAGAAAAGTTAGGAGTACTACCATTAGTCTGGCAGGTAGAGTGTTTGTCAATGGCCCAAGAGACTGTGGTTTAATTTCACATTGAGTCCATGTACTTTCACATTTAGAAGAATCAGTAGTTTTTTTGTTTCGTAGTTGCCTCTATCGGCATTCCAACGTTCACGGGTGGTTTTATTTGAAAAGAGTCATGGAATACCTCCTTTATTGTTTTGGATGGTTTCTATGTATCGGGGTCTCAATTGATTAATATGTCTCTTACAGACAAACTTTGATCCTAGAATTATGTAGATAACTCTCTCGATTTTTCTAGTTACAATAATATCCCGCACAAAACATTTTCCAGCCTGATAGTTCCTAAAGAAGACTTTATCCCCTTCTTTATATGATTTATAGTTCGTCTTTATTTTAGTATAGTTCTTCTTTCTATTTTCAACAACCTGTTGAATACTGAATGTATTTTCCTTGCATACATGATCTCGGCAGGCGATAAATTTCCCTTTATATTCCCTTTATATTCTGATTGGGCATTCTTCTGTAAACCATCAGAAATTTCTGAATGTTTTTCTCTTCGGTGTCGAACCCTTTGGCTTTTTTTAACGCTCGTTTAAATGTATCAACAAACCTCTCTGCCTGTCCGTTTGATCGAGGATTATACATCGGTGGTGTTATGTGTTCGATTGCTAACGAATCACAAACTTTAAATTCACTTCCAGTGAACATCGTTCCATTGTGACTTACTATGGTATTAGGGACTCCCAGCCGACTAAACACTTCGTTTAGCACTCTTATCATATTTGTAGCTGTTGGGTGTTTATATTTGAAAACTTCTGGCCATTTAGAGTAGCTATCTATGATCACCAAATAATATCCATTTAATGGCCCTGCGTAGTCCATATGAATATGTGACCAGGGCATATCCGTCTTTGCCCAGGGCTGAGTTCTTACTGGTGGTGATTTGGCTGCTAATTGACACCCTTTACAATGTCTTAACAAATCCTCAATGTCCTGGTCCATTTTCAGCCAATACGTGTAACTTCTCATTAATGATTTCATTCTGGATATACCCGGATGACCCAAATGAAATTCTTTCAAAACTTTCTTTTGTAAGACATGTGGTATTACTACTCTTTGAGCATACATCAAAGTTTCGTCACATATTGAAAATGGCGATACTTTTAGTTTTTTATTTTTCTCATTCCCTTTCACTTGTTTATTCATGTTGGTTATGTACTCGTCCGTTTTTGCTGCTTTTTTTAATTTCTTCCAGCGTAACTGGTAATTCACAAATGGTATTAATCAATACTTCCCTTAGTTCTTGTTCTTGCTTCAGTGCTGCAATCACTGTTTCTTCCAACAGTTCAGTGTTGTCCGGGATTAGTCTCAAAAGACCATTCGCGTGTGCGATTTTCTTGGATGGCATATATTGTATTTTGAAGTTGTAATTTAATAAAATCGAACTCCATCTTTGTAACCTATTTGCGGAATGAGTAGGAACACCTTTTTTTGAACCAAAAATCGACAATAACGATTTATGGTCGGTTTGTAGAACGAATGTTCTCTCATGAATAAATCTATGAAATTTTTTCACAGTATATGTTATTGCGAGTCCCTCCTTCTCAATTTGACGATAATTTTTCAGGTAGTAAAGCTCTTGAAGCATGAGCTATTGGTTTTGTTACTCCATCCTCAAATCTGTGTAGCAGCACGGCCCCTATGCCATAATCACTTGCTTCTGAAGCTACAATTAACTCCTTTTTCGGATCGTAGTGGGCTAAAGCTAAATCCGATAATAAGCACTTCTTCATTTTATTAAATGCATTGTCGCATTCTTTTGTCAGCACCATTTTTTATTTTTACTCAATAACTTATTCAATGGCGCTCTCAATTCGTGCAGATTAGGAATATATAAATTGTAATAGTTTGCTAAACCAAGAAATGATTGTAGTTTAGTTACGTTATCCGGAATAGGCATATTTTTTTATGGCTTCCGTTCTTTTTGGGTTTGGTCTTCTTCCTTCATGATCGATTATCTGACCCAAATATTCTATTTTGTTCATACAAAATTCGCACTTTTCAAGTCCGACCTTAAATCCGTATTTCTCAATTCTTTTAAAAACTTCTCGGACGTGACTTTTGTGTTCCTCGAAATTTTCGCTCTTTATTAATATATCGTCTAAGTATGCCATTGCATGTTCCAGACCAGAAAGCACTGTATCCATAATTTGCTGAAATAGACTCGGTGCTACCTTCAGACCGAAAGGGAACCGTCTCAGTCGATATAAGCCTCTATGTATATGAATGGTTAGATACTTTGTACATTCTTCTTTTACTTTGACTTGCAGATAAGCTTCTGACAAATCAATTTTCGAGAAGACTTTGCCTCCATTCAACTTTGAAAATATCTCCTCCGGTGTGGGAAGTGGATATGTGTGATCCCTTAGACATTCATTCAGTCCAGTTGCGAAAACCGCGCAGACCCTTATCTTATTGTTTTTCTTTTTCACGTAGTTGATGCCCATTCCGAGTAGTCTACTTTTTTAATTACTCCAGTTTCTTCTAATCTCCGTAACTCTTCGTCTATCGTTTCTAACGATGAAAATGGGACTTTTCTTTTTGGCTTGAATACTGGTTTTACGTTGTCTTTGAGTTTGAATCTCACTTCAGTTTTCATACAACAACCAAGTTCGTCCGCTAAAACTTTATTAAATTCGCTTTTTAACTTATTCACAAAGTTTTCAGTTTGTTTTGACTTTCCCATACTTGACGCATTTAATTTCCTACAAAACGCTTTTATCAGCTTCTCCCATAAATCAAATAAAACTATTAAGTCAATGCCGAATAAATTTGCATTTTTCCCTGCTATGGCATAGATCTTCGTTTTATACGTTTCGCCATCGAGCGTTACTTTAGCATCAAATTCTCCTTTGAATTTTAGCTTTCTTCCCGAAATATCTCTTACTATTTTGCCTGTATTTCGTAATTCAGGTTTGCCTATCTTTTTCCAAGTAGTTTCGTCAATTGTAGAAATGTCACTCCCTGTATCCAGCAAACAAGTAATATTTTGACCATTAACTTTCATGTTTACATATTTTCTTTTCCCTTTATTTTTCATAACTTTCGATAAAACTACATTTATCTTTTTAGGCTGCTGATAATTTCTCTTTGTACACATAGAAGCCTTATGCCCCGTCTGAGCACATTCGAAACAAATCTTGTTCCTAAAATAACATCTGCTTGTTGTATGATTCGAACTTCCACATACTTTGCAATAATTTTTTCTCTCATAGTGTTCTTTTACCCTTCTTTCATAAGGTTCACTTTTCTTTCTTTCTTTATTGTCACGTTTGGGCAATCTTTGTTATTTGATTTGTACCACTCCCCCAAACAATTGTTACTTGTTTGCTGAGGGGGGGGGTCAAAGACTTTCTTTGTTATTGTTATCGCTTTCTTTTTTTGAAAAGAAAAAAATCGAACATACGTTTTTCACTTTACTCACTTGTTTGCTCATTCAATTCATAACATAAACATTCATGTTCATTCCTCCTAAGTTGCTCCAAGCAACTATGGAGGAACCTACACCATCAACATCTTCTCAAACGGACATATTTAATAGCCTGAGCCCCTCCTCAAAGCTGGAAGAAAAATGGCCATCTTTATCAAGTACGGCCAGCTCAATACAACCGGCACAAAAAGCGCTATCTATGCCAGCCTCCTGGATGACACAAACAATTAAAAAGATTCCTTTGCAAGACCATGTAAAGAATAGGGAAAAATATGCCCAATACTTTCAGGGTAACAAAATATTGCCCATACATGAGCTTGTACAGGAAGTACAGCCGAAAATTGTCTCATTTGTGGTTTCAGACCTGAAAACCAGGAGACTGGCAGGCCTAAGGAAAGAGACCTTTGAGGTGATATTAAAGACAGCAGGAATCCCCACCAAATACTATTGCAAGCGAAGCTTTTCAAAAAAAGAAATCCCCATTAAAACACAAATAAATGAAGCTACAACAGTCACACCCGAGAAAAAACTACAGATAAACTAATGTCACCAACAAAAATAACATCTCAAAAGAAAAAAGAAGAAAAAAACAATAACCAATAGAAAATACAGAAAACATGGACGTTTCTGTCAACCTAAAAAGGAGAAGGGATAGTGGGGACTCAGTGACTGAGGGGGAAGAAAAAAACATAAAAAATAAAAACAATGCCCCTACCAGAGATCAATCCACAATCCCAGCCACAACCGCAGGAAAAAACAAAACTAAAAAACAACTTATTCCACCTCCACAATCATCACAAAGTCAACCTACCAACCCCCCTCTCCCCAACATTACCTTCTCTTTCTCCAATTAAAACCCCGAAAATGCTCTCCTGGTCCCACTCAGAGACCAGAGAATCAATGCCATCATCATTATCATCAACATCGACCAAAAAAAAAGAACCAAGTCTGCCTCAAACGAGGTGCGCCAAGCCATTAATGGCTATTACTTTTGCGCAGACATCCTAGAGTCACCATAAATAGAACATCATTTGAAAAAGACTCTAAACCATCTCACTTCATTAAAAACAATCGACTAAAAGGACATAACCAATCCATATTTATTTAAGGATGCACTCATGATGACCACCTTTGTTCATTCGGCTGGCTACCAAACTAAAGAGCTTTGGTGCTTTATTGAGGAAGCCAGTCGGGCAGACATAAGGCTGGCGGAAATGGAGCACTCCACCCTCAAAGACATGGCAACCAAATGTATGGGCAGGGTCCCGATTTATGTTCATCCCAGTTTTTATAGGTCCCTAAAACTGCAGTACCTCGTGGATGTCGGGGAACTTCCAGGAACGGCCAAGTTACCACTGAACTCGGTACCAGTTCCCTGCATCAGGCTGTCGGCATCCTCACTCTGGAGGATTTCCGGCTCATAGTCGCCAGTGAGTAAGGTAAGTGGGTCTGATGGCTTTAAACCATACCACGTTGAATTTGAGGGGACTGAGGGATTCAAGCAAGTGTGCATGCTTACTTGGTGAACTCAAGAACCTCAGAGTAGATGTTGCTGCAGTGCAAAAGACTCACTTCATTTGCGTTGTGTACTGTCAGATACTGGAAAATGATTCTAACGTTTTCTCAGCATTCGGCAGCCGCAGTAGTGCTGTGGTCTCTTTGCTAGTTGGATGCAGCCTTGATGTTGACATTTTTGCAGGTGACGGGGACTGGTTGGTTGTGGCCGATGTTGCCGTTAAAAGTTTCAAGTTCCGGCTGGTTGCAGTTTATGCGCCCAATATCGCTTTGGAGAGGGTTTCCTTTTTTCGTTGGTTGGTGCCGTTCTTGGACAATACAAAGCGGCTAGTCTTAATCATATTTACCAACCCCTCCGCTCGGACAGGATATGACACAAGGTCAATTTTTTAAGCGGAGTTTAACTGGTTTGAATTCAGAGTTTTCCTTCTCCTAGACTAGTTGCCTCACCAAGGCTGAAGAACCTAGTCTGCCCTACTATTTACCCATAGCTGGAGGGAGAATAATTGGATTCATGCCTTTCCCAAGGGTATTAGTGCGATGTGAAATGAATTCAGTCCAGGATTTGAACTCATGTCACCGTGTCCAATTCCTGTGACGATAACCATTACACCACGGACACCTAGCGGCTAGTCTTAATGGGTGATTGGAATGTGATCCTTGATCCCAAGATAGATAAGGTTGGGTGGGGAGCTAGAAGGTTGGGAAGGTGTGAAAGCAGTCTTGTTGACCTCATGACTTGGGCGACAGGTTTCAACTGGATCACCCAGGGCATGAGATGTGGACGTGGCTAGATAGCTCGCCCTCTACCAAAGCTGATAACGACTTTGTTAGTTGTCCCGTATTCCACTTGACTGACCATGGACTGACCATAAACTTGTTAGCGTCAGTCTGTGGTTAGCTAATAGGCCGAGTACTACAATATTAATATTATTATGACTAAAACCTATAGGCTCATTATCTTCCATTGTCTCGGGGAAGGAAGAAAGCGGCCTGGTGGGTGTGTGATAGTGTGAAATTTGGAACCCCTTGCCAGCGGCGGTCAGTCTGGTCCTAAATTATTCCCTCACGTAATATGCCAGTTCTTATATGCCTGAGAGAAAACTCTGAACGAGGACTTATTCTATAGGGGATCAAGTGCTCTATTCCTATTTAGCTAAAGAATATATGATTATACCTCTAGATAAGGTGGAAATAATTAAGCATTGTCGTAAAACATTGTTATATTACGAAGATAGTGTATGGATAAAAAAAAGGGGGAGGGTGGAAATTTTGACGTTTCGATCGGAGCATATGATGGTGCGGAAATTTGTGAACTCGTCGGATGTGTATTACTATATAACATTAATAAGATTATGGAACCTAATAATCATGGATTGTATAGAGACGACGGCTGATTATAGTGGATAAAAGTACCGCCGAGGAAGTGTGAGGGGATTAGAAAAAAATTGTATAAGCTGTTTGATGACTTTGGATTTAGGTTGGATGTAACAACAGATTTAAAAATAACTGATTATCTTGATATTACTTCAAACTTATATAGTGGAACAGTATCTCCATTTAGAAAAAAGGAACCAGGATCTGCGTTATGTAAACAGGGGATCTAATCACCCAATACAGGTCTTTAAACATGTACCTAAAGGAATAGAGCATTAGATTATCTAATAACTCCTCCAACAGGGAAATTTTTGAACGAACTAAGCAGGAATATGAGGAGGCTCTAAAAAATGACGGATATAGGGTTAATTTAGAATATAAGAATAGGGATAGAATTGGAACACAAGGTAGGAGAAATAGACCTAGAAAAATCTTATGGTTTAATCCCCCCTTACAACATGGAAGTAGTTAATAACTTGGGAAAAAGAGTTCTTCAAGATATTAAAAAGAAACTTCCCTAGTGGGAGCCAATTATATAAGATATTTAATAAGAATTGTATTAAATTAAGTTACAGTTGCATGCCAAACATTAATGGAATAATAAATAGGAGTAATATAGCCAAATTAGGTACAAAGAAGCATAAGGTGATTGACAAATGTAACTGTAGGGATAAGGTTAGGTGTCCTCTCGAGGGAAAGTGTAAGCAGGAGTGTGTTAGTGTATAAAGTGGAGGTATATACTGATTCGAATAATAAGAGAGATAAAAAGATATATTTTGGGTCAACCCAAGGGGATTTAAAACTAGGTACTATAACCATAGAAACAAGTTTTTCGCACGAAAGATATAGGTATAGCACTGCTTTATCTAGTTATGTGTGGGAGATTAAGGAAAAAATGGGAGTAGATCCGATGACATGAAATGGGGAAGTAATAAAGAAATGCCGCAAATATAGGGCAGGTAATAGAACCTGTAATCTTTGTATGGAGGAAAAATTGATAATAGCAGATTGTAAAAGTAAGAATATGCTAAACAAAAGATCGGAGGTGTTGAATAGTTGTAGACAC
>CAUZXS010004145.1:0-51208 GCA_963585895.1 Sepioteuthis lessoniana
CCACCCTTTGGCAACATCATTGGGGATGGAGAAGGGAAAGATTTGCTATAATGACAACTATCAGTTTTCCATATAACTTAGTTAAGATTTGTATAGAGAAACAGATGCAGATCCATCCTCTCAAGAGGCTAACAATTCTCACCATTAATTTTACAATATTCAGAAGAGCAAAAGATACAATAGAATTATGGAGTATTTCACTTTATTTAAAACTACCTTAACATGATGAAAATAAAGCCTTTCAATTTCTTCTTTAAATTCAGGAACACAACAAAAATCAAATTTCAACCATTGATTATAGCAATTCAGGACAAAAAATTTTAACAACTATAGGAAAGAATTAAAAATTAAACCAAAAAATTAACCTAAAAACACAGTGAAAGATGGCAGGTTGAGTGGACAAATTTGGTTTCATTTATTTGTTTAATGGTATATCAACTATTTATGGGTTATTTAAAGCTAAATTTGATTCATTTCTAAATATTTGATTAGAAAATCAAAGCTATTTTCAATGTTCCATTGAACTTTTATTAATTGCCCTTTTAAGAATTTTTATAATTTACTTGCACAAAATTATGATATCAAGTATTCCAATCTAATACAAATAATTTGCATGCAGTTATATGGTTTTAAGAATTACTATCTAAGATGAATAATTTTCAAATAGATTTTGTAACTCCAAGATAGAACTTTAACAGAATGGACCTGCAAGTAATGGTAATAAAAGGGGTATTCCACATTTCACAACAGGAGCCTCACCACCAGATGTAGTTTGGTGTCACACCCAGGGCACCCTTGGGGATGGGGTCCAACCCTCTACAGAGGATGCAGTTGGCATATTATAGGCCATGCCAACAGGGCAGGTTGAGTGAACATGTCGGAGAGAAAGAGTTAATGATTGTGAACACATACCAAGGGATAAATAATAAGAGCTACATGCACAATTGGGCAGCAGCAGCAGCAGTGGCAACAGCAGTGGCAACAGCAGTGGCAACAGCAGGCAGGCAGGCAGGTGAGCAGACAGGTGGGCAGGCAATATGGTCAGCAGTTAAAGGGATAAAAAGGAGGTACAGGTAGACTGCTGCAGTTTCAGCACCATTGCTGCAACAGAAACAAAATGGATGAATTATAGAGAAAGAGAGAGAGAGAGAGAGAGAGAGAGAGAGAGTTGGAAAGAAATGAAGGGTTAGGAGAGAGGAAAAAAGTTAGAGAGAGAGAGAAGAAGAGGAAGAACATATGTAACAAGAGACAGAAAAAGAATATAAGGAAAAAAGGGAGTGGAAAGAGATACGAGAGAGAGAGATGATTAGGAAAAGGAGTGAAGAAGAGAATGGGAGGCAATGGAGGGAGATGGAGGTTAAGAAAATAGAGAGCATATGGGATAAAAATGATTTAAAATAAGAAAAAGAAAAGAGTATGAGAGAGAGAAAAAAGCATGATAGAAATGCAGTATAAAGGAAGAGAGAAAGTCAAAGATAGAAGCAATTAGAGAGAGAAAGAGAAAGGGGGAAAATAATACAGGAAAGATTAAGAAGGAGAAAAAAAACAAACATATTTATTGAAAAAAAAAAGTAAAAAAAAAAAAAAAAGTAAAAAAAAAAGTAAAGTAAAAACTGTATAATGATCAACTGGAAATAAAAATGTTGGCAAATCAGAGCTGAAATAAAGTTAACATTTCACAAAGGTAGGAGAATACCCAGAACAATTTCTCTTTTTCCTTGTTCTTTTTATGATCTGCATAGTGTAGGGGGGATAAAGGAGGAAAATCACACACACACACACACACGGAACTAAAAAGGCAAGACGAAATGCATGTCACAAATCACAAATTTCCAACAAGAACAACAATTGTAGCTGGGGATAGAAACTAAAAAGAATGTGTGAATGTCATAATGAAAAATAAAACTGTGTGGGTAATAGGAAAGAAATGGTTTAAAACCCCTCCTTAAAAAAAAAAAGCAAACACAATCACTATTGTAATAATAACAATAATAATGTAGGCAGATGAAGAAGGTGGCATTGAAACAAAAACAAACAAAAAACATCTCAAATTTGTACAAAGCTTATTGCTGAAGACATTAAGCAGAATACTGTAGTTGTGGTGGTGCTTATCTTGGGAGAAATTCTTGGAGAGTCCTTATCTTTTACAGCAGCAACGAAAAAAAAAAAAAAAGGAAAAAAAAGAAAGAAATTGTCTTTTATGCTTATATTTGGCAAGGGGTGGGGGTGGGGGTGGAAGTATCTGTGGGTGGCAAGTGGTAGATGGGGTGAAGAAGTTATAATAAATGGCTTCAATTATTACTTATCATTGTGGCATATTACATAGATTATGGAAGGTAAGAAAATGGATTATGTCTTTTACTTATGTAGTTGCTTTTGTTGTTCTTGATGATGATGATAACACAGCAGGATTTAGGTAAAGTAAAACATTTTTGTTTAACAAATTTATTTGTAATTTAAAAAAAAGGCAAGATAATTCTAGTTTTATCTACAGTCATTTGTTGCATGTTTAAGGTAAAAAAAAGTGGGGGAATGAAAACAGAATGGTGAAGAGAGAGAAGATAAACATATTGATTGAAAGAGAAGAGCAAGTGAGATAAGTTAAAAGATAAGAGAGAGAGAGAGAGAGAGAGAGAGAGAAACAAAAATAGAGGGAAAAGAAAGTGAAAAGAATAGAAAAAGAGATGAAAATAAGGTAATGTTTATTGAGTAACTAAATACAAGTTCAGTATTTATCAATAGACCTTCAGGTTTTTTGCTACAAACAATGTCCAACAATATTTACAGCACCAAGGACATCAAACAACATTTTTGTCTCAACTAAAACAGGAAAGGACATGGTTAAGAATGAAATATCAACTTGGGAATATCTCTGATTTTATAAGCATATAAAAGGACTGATCACAGAAGAATTCAAATATTGAACAATATGATTTTCTTTACTTCCACCCTATCAGTATTGCATATAGCCACTGAGCAAGGAAATAATAGAAAGGCTTAATGATATGTCCAGGCACAAATGAAGCGTTTTTTATGGAAATTATGCTAATTTACGTTTAGTATAAGCATACCAATTATTTACATATGGATATGAATTTCTCCTTGTCTATGGATTTGAGATCAAAGGCTGATTGAAATATTTGATTAACTTTATGAAGATTCTGATTTGGATTTTAGTAAAATTTGACCAGTTCCTGTCTAAAATATTGGTTCCAACAGAGAAGATAAAAATCCTTTGAAGAAGACTTAGCATCATTCCAAGAGTTGTTCAAACAATGGGTTTCATTTACTGTATTGTTTTTGTTGTTAGTCAATTCATTCTATGGCTTTCTTTAATTTTAAGAAGAGTTATCATTCAAAGAGTTGTTGGAAAATATTCTTTTTGTGTTACATTTCAGCCAATCTATTCAACAATCTTCTCCAGGTATACAAGCTGTAAAGAAATATAAGGGCTCCCTTTCAAGAGAAAAGGATAGCAAAATGGAGAAAGAGAGAGAGTGAAAAGAGAAAGTGATGTTGCACATAAACTTAATGTTGCCCACAAATTTTGAAAGTAAAGTAAAAAGTTCAGTAGAAAAAAAAAAAAATAAATAAAAGTCTACATGTTTGAAAAAAAGTAATCGTCATATTGTTTATGCATTGATCTTTGATTCATAAATTTTAGGAGAAAAAAAAGACAATGGCAGCAAAGAAAAATATGTTCTACTTATTGTAATTATTCAGTTGCTCACAGGTTTTTGGTCCTGTGCAGTAGACCATAAAAAGATCATAGAGAATATAAGTAACAAGCTGACAGAGGTAGTATTACTTACCTTCAAATATTTTTTCTTCTAGATTTAATTTTTTACAACAACTTGCTTAAATGCTAGCTTCCTCTTGATGTTATGTCACTTTTTAGTCATAGAATTTTGATTGCAAATGGCAATTCAAGGGTTCTTCCATGCTTATTCATAGTTTCTTAAGAAAAAGGGAAACAACTCTGTAAGTACCAGTTTCTAGACATCAAGTTATCTTTGGACATATACAAGATGTTTCAGAAAAACTGATATTATTTGAAATTTACAGGGCATTTTAGAAAAATTGACATCATTACTTGACCGATTCTTATACAAATGATTTCAATTTTTAACAGCATGAATAGAATCAACTCAAAATTTCATTTGCCCAATCGGCTGGGGCTATAGAATACACCGAATGCACCTCTGCAGAGGGGTATGACCCCCACTCAATGAGGGTACTGGATATGACACTAAACAATCTGATGGTGAGGTTCTAGTAATGCTGGAGTACCCCTTCATTGCCATTGCTCTCAGGTCCACTCTGGCCTGAAGTGGTAGCACCTGATAGGGTCCTATGTATGGGTCAAATAGAACTAAAATGCATACTTATGCTAAACTAAATTACTTGAAATAGAACTGTTTTGACATGTAAACTGTGTACTGATGCTAAACTGAATTGTTTGAAATAAAACTGTTTTGACATTTAACTGTGTTTAAAAAAAACTACTCATACTAAACTGAATTGCTTGAATTAGAATTGTTTGCCTAAACTGAATAGCTTGAAATAGAAATGTTTTTGACAAACTGTGTACGCATGTTAAACTGAATTGTTTAAAAATAGAACTGATTATTTGTATAAAAATAGATTTGGCATTACATAACCTACAAAGGTTGATATGCCATAAAACCCAACCAACCAAACCAAAATTCAGTTTAATGTATTTTTTTTTCTATTCGTGTAGGTAAATGCCATTAAATGGAAAAGAAAAGGCATTTAAATATTAAACATAGAATTTTGTGTCATTTCTACAAATGCTGTTAAAATTTGAGATCATTTGAATGAGAAATTGTCAAGTTATTAGATTATGAAATGATATTGAATATTCTGAAACAAACTGTTTGTTTTATTGGTTAAGTTATACTTAATTCAAAACTATTAAGAAACTAGTGGTTTGATTGAGTAAGAGCAATTTAGTTTGCATAATGACTACTAAACCTTTATTAGGTAGGAGATCATGTTTTGAATCCTCAGTGTATGCCACAGATTAATGCTTAGTACACTTGTCAAGAGATATACAATTATAAGAGAGTTTGATCCTTATTAAGGCACTCAAAAATGTACTTCCTTGCTGGACAATACTAAGGTTTATAAATAACTACATTAATACAAGATGTATAAACTACTCATATGTCAAAATTATTTGTAAATATCAAAACAGCTGATGAAGCTAAAGACCAACAGCCACCCTCCACGCCTCAACACTACTGGGCTCTGCACACATGGTTCCTATGTGACCCCTTAGTATCACCCATCAGTCAAACTGATTGTTTGAACAAGTGTTGTCATTACTCCTCTCAGCTTTATTTGATTTCTCCTAATTAATTACAGCCTAATTAGTTCAGCAATTAGCTGGTGCATTATGAGGGCTACCAACCATCTGTCTCACAAGAAAAGAGCTTTTAATAGAGCTACAATCACAGAACACAATAGAACTGCAATCACAGAACAAGTGTCAGTTCAGTTAGATTTAAAGGGTGACTGAGTGATAGGAAACAGCCAGCTAGCAGTTGGCCTGACCAACCAGGCAGTTCCAGAGAGTACAAGCTAAGAGAACTTGAGATCATTAGAAGTATATTAAAAAAGAAAAAAAAATCACCCATAAATAATAACCCCAAAAGTTTATGTGTGAGAGAGAGAGAGAGAGAGAGAGAGAGTGTGTGTATAAAATGGTCACTGTTGAGGAAAACTGAATTTGAAAACTAAGTTCAAATCTTGGATGAGGCTGTTTGCATTTTCCTTAGTACTAATGCCCTTGGGAAAGGTATGAATCTATCTTTACTCCCAACACCAGCCATGTATAAATAGTAGGGTACAGAAATCTGTCAAGGAGAAGGAAAACTAAATTCATACTCACTACGAATATATGGGTCAGTGTGGTAGGATAAGGCTTGAGAAAAAATGCTGATTATATATATATATATATATATATATATATATATATATATATATATATAAACACACACACACACACTTCCTTAATTAGTATTACAAATTTTCTTCATTAAGTGAATATTTTTGGTGATAAGAAAAATAAGTACCAAATTTTGAATGTTAAAACTCAATCTGTATGTTATACATTATGTCAGAAAGAACATGTTTGTCTAAGGCCAGAAATTAAGGCAAAGATTAAGAATAAAAGAGGACTCTGACAGATGTATTCTAAATGAATTGCTAATGGTATTACAATAGAAATGCATAAGAAATGACTTTTTTTAGAAAGGCATTGTAAATGATTTTATGATAGAAATGTTTAGCCAATCAGTAAGAAGAGGATTGCCAATAGTGAGAAATACAAATATTTCTTGACAGAATAAAAATATTATAAGTATAAAGTATAAGAAACCTAGGATTAAGCAACTTTTAGTCTCATGTTAAAGAATAAGTTATTTTAAAATTCATTACACCACATATATAGCAAAACAATAGTTTTATTTGGTTTAGTTTCATACAAAATAGAAAATACTTTTTCAATTTTTGACTTCATATTGATAACAATACTGTGTAGTGTTATCAATATGAAGAGTCTACTTTTTTTTTTTTAAATAACTGTCTAGAATCAAAAACTGTGCCAAAGTAATTTTAAATACACATGGAAAAAAAACATTGCAAAATTTATAGCTGGAATTCTATAAGTCATTGAGAAACAATAAATGCTTTGAGTATTTGTGACAGAATAAACCACCAAAGGGTGAAAAGAGTACAAGAATTTCTAAAGTTTATGGCAAACGGATGAGAGACGTCTGGATGGCATGAAAAGCAGCCATGATGGTTGGATTAACAACACAATGGTTACAATAATGCAGAAGGGCTATTTAATCAGAGGGAATTAAATTGATAAATGATGTGTGGACACAGATGGGAGAGTGATGGAAAAGAGAGAGAAAGAGAAATCTGAAGAAAAAAAATTGAGGAGGAGGAGGAGAACGTGAAAACAGATGAAAGAAAAAGAGACAAAAAAAAAAAGAGAGAAAGAAATAGAAATGATAGAAAATAAAATAAAGATACTTATAAAGAAAGGAATTCTTTTTGAGAGAATAAAGAGAAAATGGACGAAAGGAGAGAGAGTTTTGGAGAAAAGTGAATGGGTGTTGAATCTAAGAGTAGAAAGTAAAGAAAAAGAGACATGGAGAAAAAAGAGAAAGAAATATAGATGAAAGACAAATGAAAAATGGAAAAAGAAAGAGAGAATGAAACATAAAAAAAAAGGTCACTGTTCCTTGTATGACTGTCTATTGTATAATCAATCCTTCTTGTTACCCACTCTTCCCATTTCATAACCAACCTGCATTCAAAATTGATGACTATATTTTATCATATTTGAGAGATAACATCAAAACTAAAACAAAATCAATACAATAATTGAGTTGTTGGGAAAAAAAAAGAAAAAGAGAAAGTGTCCCACTAAAAACTTTGTATAAATCCCAAAGATGGTGAAGGCAAAAGAAGTGTGAGGGATGGGGGGGTTTAAAGTGGAGAAACAAAATAAAGTACTCTCTCTCTCTCTCTAGTATTTCTGACAATGCCCAATATTTGGTAGATGCAGAAGTGCCTGCGCTGCAAAGTAGGGAACAGGGAAGGGCACAGTGGTCTGTGTGAGGGTGACAATAAAGAAGAGAAAGGAAGTAGAAACAATATTTAGTGGAGGAAACAAGAAAAGGGGTGTAGTAAAGCTAGGGAGAGACCGTACAAGTTGACAGCAAAATGAGTAAGTTGAAAAGGGTCTGAATAAATATAATATTTCTAACTGGCTTGGTATGCCTACATAGCCACTACCTCAGTAGCAGACAGACAGACAGACCAAAGAGTAGGGGGTCTCCCTACCACACCATTTTGGCTTGCATTCTTTGTCACCATTTCTTCGTCTTGGTCAAACAACTTTATGCAAAACAGGGGGATTTCAGATTTTTTTAATAGAGTGGAGGGAAATGATAAAAAACTGAGTGGTGGTGAGAGGAGGGCAGAGAGGACAGGTGAGAGAGAGAGAGAGAGAGAGAGTGTGTGAGAAAATGTATTTAGTATAGAAGGTGTGGTAAATAGTAAAAAAGTACAAAAAATATTTGTAAATTTAGAAATGAAAGAAAATAGGTGATGAAGGAAGAGAGAAAAAAAAGAGAAAGAAAAGCAAATAAGGAGTTGAAAAACTAAAAAGAAAAGAAAATGAGTGAAATTTAAGAGATTAGACAACCGAGAAAGAAAAAGTTCAGAAAGAATAACCAGAAGAAGAACAAAAAGAAAGAAAAGGAAAGGAGAATAATGTGGCTGACAATAGAAATTAAAAAGAGTAAAGATTAAGAATGAAGGTTTTTCTTCTTTGAAGAAAAAAAAAAAGTAAAAAATTAATAAAAAACAACAATTACAGCAAGCAAAGGAAAAGAAAAAAGGAAAATTGAAAAATAGTTGAAGGAAAGGAGAAGAGAAAATAGGAACATAAGAAAAAAGAAAAAGTAGAAAAAGTAAAAAAAGTAAAAAAAAGGGGAAAGAAACTTTAAAAAGTAAAAGAATGAGAGCATTAGGAAGAAAAAAAAAGAAAAGTATGAATAAGGAGAAAATATATAAAATGAAAGGAAAAAAGGAAAATAGGAAGGAAAAAGAAAAACTGAAGGGAAAGAAGAAAGAGAAAAATGAAAGAAAACAAAAAGAAGAGAAAGAGAAGGGAAAAAAAAAAAGAAATTAAAGAAAAAAAGATGAGGAAAAATGGTGTAGTATAAGTAGAGGATAAAGAAAAGACGAAGAAAGAGAAGAAAGAGAAAAAGAAAAGAAGAGGATAGAAAAAAAAGAAAGTGAAAAAAAAAAGAAAGAAAAGAAGAAAGTGAAAAAAGAAAAAGAAAAGAATAATCAGTGAAAAGAAGCAATGCAGAGTTGAAGCAAACTAACAGATGGTCTGAGCAGGTCAGTGCATAAATGATGTGTGGGTAGCCAGGGAGAGTCATCTTTAGTCTATGGGGTACAAGGAGGGGGGGGGAGAAAGAAAGAAAGAAAAGAGAGGCAATATAAAAGGGTAGGCAAAACGACTAATGTAAAAATAGTGGTGATGCTGCTGCATCCAGTTATGGAGGTTAGGTTAGTGTGGGGTAGGGAGAGGTTGCAAGTGGGTGTGTAGGTGGGGTTACAAGCCTGCATGCACCAGCAGCAGCAGCAGATCAAGTGATTTTGAGAATTGTCATCCCAACATGGAGACAATGGACCCATGATGATGATGATGATGACGACATTGTGGTCTGGAAGCTCAAATAAATCTAGATAATTTGTTTGATTTTTCGTTTACATTCATTTGTGACAAAACTCTCTGTCTGTCTCTTTCTTACACACGCACACACAAAATGTATGTTTATGTGTATGTGTATTTATAGTATAGTGAACAAATACAGACAGGCTTCTCTTGTTTGTTTGTTTGGGTTTTATGGCATATCAACCTTTGTAAGTTATTTAATGCCAAATCCATTTTTATACAAATAATCAGTTCTATTTTGAAACAATTCAGTTTAACATGTGTACACAGTTTGTCAAAAACATTTCTATTTCAAGCTATTCAGTTTAGTCAAACAATTCAGTTTAGTGTATATATATATATATATATATATATATATATATATACAGTTTTTTTTCCACACAGTTAAATGTCAAAACAGTTATATTTCAGGTAATTTAGTTTAGCATGAGTACACATTTTAGTTCTATTTGACTCATAGATAGGAGCCTATTAGACGCTACCACTCCGGGCCAGAGTGGACCTGGGAACAATGGCAATGAAGGGGTACTCTGCATTCCCCCAAGCTCCAGTATTACTGAAACCACACCATCAGATTGTTTAGTGTCATATCCAGTACACTCGTTAGGTGGGGGTCTTACCCCTCCACAGAGGTGCATTCGGTGTATTCTATAGCCCCAGCTGACTGGGCAAGGCTTCTGTTGTGCGCGCGCGCACACACACACACACACAAAAAAAAAATGTATGCTTGTGTATATGTGTATTTATAGTAAAGTGAACAAATACAGACAGAGGCTTCTGTAGTGTGCATATATAAGTGTACCTATATTATGTTGAAATACATTATATGGTTTATACTTACAATAAATACATGAATAATTGTATAGGGCACCTTGCATGATGTAATGGTTTAAAGAGCTTGGTTAGCAATCATTATAAGTGAATTTGATTCTCACTCGGTGCATCATTTCTCTTGTCTTGAGCAAAAAATTAGTATATGGTTATAATTTTGAGAGGTACCTTTTGTTTTATTGGTCTGTAAACTATAATAACAGAATATTGTTAGTGAGTGTAATTCTCATTTAGTGCCCCATATTTCTGGCCTTCTGCCAAACTAAGCTAAGCTTTTTAAACTTTAATTGTATGTATATGTATGTGTGCACTTGAATCTACACTTGAAGATACACCAACAAATTTAGTAGACACAGACACAGACAAAAGGGATGGATCAGTTTGATCTTAACTTATCCCTGTGTCATATTCCGGCTATGTGAATCAGCACAAACTTAAGTGGATTGGCAAGAGAAAAGAGGTTATGAGGAAAAATAAGTATCTACTATGTAAAATATTTTTTATCTTTAGGCGATAGCCTTATTGATTTGTGTGTGTGTGTGTGTGTGTGTGTGTGTGTGTGTGTGTGTGTGTGTGTGTTTACCCAATTCCCCCCATCATGAACAGGATGCAACACAAGGTCAATTTTTAAGAGGATTTCAGCTGGTTTGAATTTCTTTCTCCTATACTGGTTGCTATATCAAAGCTAAAAGATCTCATCCTATCCTACTATTTTACCCATAGCAGTTTGTATGTACGTATATATCAAAATGAAGAGTTAGATACAGAGAAAGCACAAATGAGGGAGGATACAGTAATAATACTATTTGCATCAAGAAAAATGGCACTTATGAATCCAGAGGGGAAAAAGTTTCTGAATTGGAAAATAACATAAGTTATTATTTCCTCATAAGGTTGATAAAAATAGTCTTAAATGCAACTTGGCTAAGTCAAGTATAAACCGATCACTACTTTAACCAAATAAACATTCCTTTTTATAGACTGATTTGTAATATATATGAATAAATAATTTTGTAGATTGATATGTAATATATAAAAATATACATTCATTATAAGAAACACATTTTGCATATTTTTAGTATGTCTATTGTACTTATAGACTGGAAGTAATATAAATATAAACATATATGCATACACAAATAAAAAAGTGTATATATATATATATATATATATATATATATATATATATATATATATATATATAGAGAGAGAGAGAGAGAGAGAGAGAGAGGGAGAGAGTGATAACCCCTCCATACACATGCACTCAGTATTAAATGTTGTCAACATAGTTTACTTATTAACTACATGTGTGTATATATTTGTATTATTGCAATTAAAAAAATGTCCCTGATAAATTGAAAGACATTAAAGTCTATGAGACATTTTGAGTAAGAAAATTAAAATTTGAATATATTTTTGTGCTTATTGGGATCAAATAAGAATAATTTGCAAAGATATTTTAATAAAAATCTAAAGTTTTTAACTTAACCCCATGTATTGAAATTTAAAGACTTCAATTAGCTAACACTTTTTATTATTTTCATAATAGTTAAAATCTTCAATTCCACACATACACACACAAGAGAGAGAGAGAGAGAGAGAGAGAGAGAGAGAGAGAGAGAGAGAGAGAGAGAGATGTATGCATCTATAAACCAATGCAATGCATCAAATTTACACATTTATATCATCAAGGTATATATTTGTACATGCCAAATGTATTTACCACAAGAAATGCACACACACACACACACACACACACACACACACATGTAGATATAGGTTTACATGTGTATTTTAAGAAATAGAAGCAAATAAGAAAAATGATAAAAAAAACCCCAAAATCTTAGTTGTATCAACAAGCCTTTTTTGTTTTGCATGATGCATTTTTACATAACAGCAAATGTGCAATTGTTTGAATAAGCATGCATCTTCATGCAGATCAAGTGATTTAGAAACAATGTATGCACAGGGCAATATGTAAATAAATACATATATATCTATGTAGTAATAAATTTAAGAAATAAACAAAAAAGAGAAAGGATAAAAAGGAAACAAAACAAAAGTGTTATTTACACCAAATGCATGTTGCAATGTTCTGCACAGGAGACAGCAATAACACTTTGGGAATAAATAAAAATTAGTGAAACAGAAAAAAAAATGAATAAACATGCTCTGTTCTTCAGCTAGGAATGTCCCTTGAATTGTGTACATTCAATGTGTGTGAATGTATATATATATATATATATATATATATATATATATATACACATACACAAATACATGCATGTAAAAATCTTTTAAAAGACAATAAGAAAATCAAGGAAAATTAAATTTGAATGAATGAGGTAAACAGATGTAACATTGGTAGTAAAGATTAATAGAGAATTCCAATAAATAACTTAATTAAAAAATAGACAATATGTGAAAATATGTAAAATAAATCTAGTAAAATAATAAATAGAATAAAACAAATTAAATCTAGTAAAATGATAGATAAAAAATAGGTAAAAGTGATAGGAAAACAAAAAAGAAGAAGGTATATAACATTAAAAATACAGTCTAAAAATACCAACTTTAAGAAAACAAGGAAAATAAAAATAGAAAAAACAAAAAACAGAAAAAAAAAGGCTAAATTTGAGGGATTATGGGAAGGATTTCTATTCTCTACTTAAAAGATTGTAGAAAGTATTCAAACCATCTGATGACCTCTTTAGGGAGATGGGTGAAGAAGGAAGAAAGGAAAAAGAAAAATTAAAAAACAAAACAAGAAAGAAAAATAATTTTTTTAATGAAGGTAAAAAGTAGGGAAAGAATAGGTTGATTTAATCGAACATAGTTTCTATGTGAAAACTGGCTTATGTTACAAGAGGTCAATATGGTAAGATTTTAACTTTCCATTACTTGAGAAGATGTACAATGAAGAGTGGGCTTGTGAATTTGATGTGTTGTGCAATGGTTATATGGGAAATTCATGGATCACAGGAGCAAAAGACTTTATTCCTTCCCATTTGCCTTGCACAAAAAAACAATGAAATATTTCAAAAGAAACAAAAATTAGGAAATAAAAATCAGGAAAAATTGACAATTGGCAAAGTAAAAATCATAGACCAAATTTTTTGTTTAAGGTTTTGAGTTTTTAATAAGAAATGAAAACTAAAAGAACTAAATAGTAAAAGGAAAATTTCTTCTGACACATTTCTTTTTTTTCATTTAATTTAAAAAAAAAAATTGGCTTTATTTATTTTGTATTTTAAGAGTGAAGAAGGAAATATGAAGAGAAAAAGAGAGTGAAGGTATTTGAATGGTAGGGAAATATTAGAATGAAAAGAGGAGGAAAGTACAAAGTAAAAGAGAGAGAAAAGATACAAAAATGAATGAGAGGAAAAAGGAATGAACAAAAGGGGAACAAGAGAGTAGGTAAGAAAAGTGAATGAGAAGAAGAAAAATAATAGGAAGAGGACAGTAAAAAAAAACAAAAGTGTAAAGTGTGTGTGTATATATATATATATATATATATATATATATATATATATATATATAAGTTGAAGAAAACTCAAACCTGGTTAAATTGTGATTATAAATTTATTTCGGTAAAGAATATAATTATAGTCTTTGTATGTGTGTATATATATATATATATATATATATAAACACACACACATTATATATATATATATATATATATATATATATATATATATATATATATATATGCACACATACAGGTGGGGGTAAAATAAGAATTAAATGGAGAGAGAGAGAGAGAGAGAGAGAGAGAGAGAGAGAGAGAGAGATAGATAGATAGAATTTACTTGAGTTGTGATTGAGGTTAAAGGGAGAGTAAATGTTAAGAGATGTATTACTTGGCAGAAGGATTGTTGTTTGCATCATTCTGTCTCTATAGACATTTATTTGTCATAAATCTGCCAGGCCAATTCTTTAGTCACACTGCAGCACATCATCATTAAGCAAGGTCAACACCTGCCAGATTACACACCAGTCAAATAAACTAACTTATTATTCCTTTACACCTACCATTACTTCATTTATTTACTCTTTCTATTACCTCATTATTTTGCTTATTTACCTTTTTCCTTTGTGAATTCATTCATTAACTCATTCTCTTCAACTTCTTGCCAGTTTGATCACTTACTTGGGCCATTCATTCATTCAACTCTCATTTACTTATTCACTTTCTTGTTATTAAGTTGCTCATTCATTCACTTCTTATTTGCTAACTTATTCACTTATTTATTCATCTGTCCATTGTTTCCTGTAGATTTACTAACTCATTCAATTGCCTACTCGCTCATATGGCTGCCCATTTGCTCATTTATTCATTGAGAAAGATACTCATTTACTCAGTCAGTCTGGTATTCTCTCTCTCTCTCTCTCTCCCCCTCTCTCTCTCTCATATGTCATCTCATCAAATAGCATGTTCATTCTGGATGCAAAGCCAAGACATTAGCTCCATAATATAAACTGGTTCATGCATTTTCTGGTGACAATCACAAAAAAAAAAAAAGAAAAAAAAAAAAAAAAGAAAGTGGAGGGGAGGGGGAGAAAGAAAAAAAGAAAAAAAGAAAGAAAAAAAAAAAAAAAAAAAAACCCAGTGCAGAACTAACTATGACAAAGTTTAATACTAAACTAACACTTAGCCAGGGTAATTGGCACAAGAGTCAAGTCCTGGAAAGTTTTATTTTGTACTTAAACTGTCAGTGTAAAATAGCCTAATGGACAGAATCTCAAAAGAGAACTGACAATATACAGCTTCAAATTTTGACTACTTTGAGAAAGTATGAACAATATATATATATAATGTTTATGTCCCCAATGAGAGCTGAAGTAAGTGGAGCTTTAAGGCTGATGTTGGCTACCAGTTGATCAGTGGATTTTTCTGGCCAAACAAGATGAGATGTGAAGACCATGGTGGGTATTGAAAAATGAGAAAAAGTTATACAGCATCGGCTGATAATGTCGTGAGGGGATGTTGAAAAGTTCTTGGCCCAATTGGGAAAGGAATGACTAAAAATCTTTGTTATTTTTCAGAAAGAGTTAAAGAAATTTGAGAAATTAGGTTTCATGCCTGAGTGATGAATAGAATTGCATGTACATTTCATGGTTTCTTGGTGAGGCCAAGAACTTTTAAACACCCCCTCCCATCACACAGTGTTTATTTACAGAAGTATTTTGCATTAAAAAGAATTATAAGGAATATAATTTTGATTGATTGATTCTAACAGCATGCCATCTTATCTGAGGTTATTTTATGCCAAGAGGTTATTCATTGTATGTTCAAATTTACATTTATTGTGTGGTTTCTTAATTTTTTTTCTTTTGTTATTGATCCTATCAAATACAAATAATTTTTAAACAGATCTATTTTGACCCATAGAGGGAATCCCAACAGGTACAACCACTCTCCAGTATTCCAGAACAAGAGCCTCACTGTCAAATGCAGTTTAATGTCATATCTAGAACACAGAAAACAGTTAGGAAAATCAGACTGACATGTTTTGTTTGGTTGCAACATCAAAAAGAAATGTTACATCACTATTGGAATATGCTAATCTGATTTTCCAAAACATCTTTTTTATACTGTTAGATTTCTTTTCAAACCACATTCAGATAATAAAGTGTTTTAGGACAATTAACACCTTGTTTAATATCAGGGAATCATTACAGCAAAAAATGCAAAATTCATTTGGACCAAAAACAATACTCATTCCTCTATTTAGAAATCCCAATTATAGGTTAAATAGTACCACTAGTGTCCTTTTATAAGAATGACTGATATTAGATAACCCATGAAAGGTTGGTATGCCATTAAAACAAAGAAATAAATGTATTTAGGATTGTTAATATTCATGTGTACCTTTGTCAAACATAGGCATTTTCTTTGAAGTAGGAAAAAGAAAAAGATATTGTTTGCAATAAATTCTTTTTTAATGTACGCATCTACTTTTTTGTGGTTTATCATAACATAAGGATGGCTAGAGCTATAGCCACCAAATCTTTTGTTATCATTAATAGAAATCAGGAGAAGGTTTTTAATGTTTTAAATACAGTTTCAGCAATAAATAACAAATCATATTTGGAAACACTGATTTATGAGCATTCATATTTTATAATGTGGAAATTGGTAACCTAAAAAAATTTCTATCATTGGGTTTCTTTTGCAATATTGTGTCACAAAAATAATCCATTTTTAATGCAATTTCTAGGGATGCTTTGTCAAAACAAAAATACTGAATTGAAACTTTCTTTAAAAATATTCTGAAAACTATTAAATTTTTTAAACATAATCTAAATCATATATGTTCACATTAAAATTAGGAAGCAAAAAAAAAAAGAAAAAAAAAAAAAGAAACAAACAATAAAGCAACTAACAAGGCTTTGAATTACACACACACACACACACACACACACACACACACACACACACACACACACACACATGTTCATTCATGAGTATGCTTTTATGTGTATACTTTTATATATACAGACATTAATATATAGATTTTTCTTGTTTTTCTTTATTATCAAGTGCTCTACTTCACAAAATAATAAAGAGGGTGCATTTTCTTGATATTGAAATGATATTCATCAAAGGTGTACTATTAATTAACACAGAGACACACACTAGTTTATAAAACACCTGTGATAAATATTATTTTGATATGGAGTAAAAAGCACTGTGTATTTTAGTATAAAAATAAATATGACCTTAACAATTTTTTAAATAAGTTAATTTTCTTTTAAACCAAGCTATAAAGATTTTATTATTTATATCAAAAAAATTTATACAATCAAAATAGATATTATTAAGTATTATTAATAACTAAACTCTACAGTATTTGAACTGTAACAGAAAATAAAATTGTATAAATAAGAACTGTACTTATTTTTGGACAGTGATATGCTCCTTTTTTTAGCAGCAGAGTTTCAATACTTTAGAGCTAATAAATTGGTTTGGTTTCTTTGGTAAATGGTACATCAATCTTCATGGGTTATTTAATGCCAGTAGTGATACAATTTAACCAATTGCTGGAGTGATAAGAGGTTTCATAACTTTCCAAAAGGTACTGGTCCAAAAGTGAACAGTTAATAAACAATACATAATAACATCCATTTTAATTGCATAATGTTCAATTAAAAATAAAATCCTGGTCTCTTCAGTTGAGAAAAAAATTAACTTTTTATTAAAAACAAAATATCTAAGGTATGAAGTTATTCATGGGTGATACTGTATCCCAAGAAAACATGCAAATTTTAAAGAAAATATCCACAACTATGATCTCGCTATTAAATATTTATATATGCCCACATATTAATGGTGTTTTTATTCATGATGTCAGTAAGGTACATTTATTGATAAATGCATTTAGAATTAAAAAGTCTACTTATATTTATTTAATATTTCACACAACAGCAGCAAAGGAGAAAATATAGCTTGTATGATGCAATGTGCTAATTTCTTGCAATGCCCACTAGTTGGACAGGGTAAGGACTAGCAATTATTATTCTTGGTCCTTTGTTTGAGATCTGTGGTATCTTGTTTTTGGACTAAGTATGAGCACAGTTCTAACTCCCAGGCAGCATCTTCCCATAGCACCTTAATACATTCTGATAACTACAGTAATCCACAGATGGAATTGGGATTATGTGGTAACCCACCCAAATATCTGTGGGTTACCACATAAAAAAAAGGCCTTGTACCACATTCTAATCATGTGTGAAGAACATGGTTTTTTTAAAAGCCTTATTGATAAATGTATTTAGAATCAACAAGTCTACTTATATTTACCTAATATCTCACACAAACAGCACATATTTAGCTTGTAGGATACCGTGTGTTAGTTTCTTGCAATACTCGCTGGTTGGACAGAGTAGGGACAAACAATTTATGCACAATGTCAGGGCAGGTGGATATTGGAGACTTTTACAGAAAAAAATCAACCAAATAAGTGGAGGAGGATGAGGAAGAGGCAGTGAGTAGCAGAGAGAGAGAGAGAGAGAGAGAGAAGTGTATTAAAACCAAGTGGGTTAAGAAAAGTACATGACAGTGTTATGATATTCCCTGACAGAGCCACAAAAAAGCAAGTTAAAATGCTGTGGGGGTCTAGTGTACCCTAATATGAGAGAGAGAGAGAGAGAGAGAGAGAGAGAGAGAGAGAGAGAGAGAGAGAGAGAGAGAGAGAGCTGGCATTGAAAAAGAGAGAGGAGAAAAGAGGAAAAGAAATTAAAAAGAGAAAGAACACCTTTTTATTCTTTAAGATAAAAAAGGAAGATAAAAAAATTAAAAAAAAGAAAAGATTTATTTTCAGCCACATTGGTTAATACTTAGACTAAAACAGACATTACTTATGACATTTTAGGAAGGACAGACTTGTACATTATTGATGCTTATAAAAAAACCTTTTGACTGGTTTAAATCAGAATATTGCTAATAAGTTTTCTAATTTCATCTCATATGAATGTCATCTTATATGATGGAAAAGGTGATGCCAATAATAACTGTAAAACATAGAGAGAGAGAGAGAGGGGTATCATCGGTAGGATACATAACTAAAAGGGAGGATAACAGATGGTGGAAAAGGTTATTGAATAGTGCCCAAGAAATAACAAGTATACAGGGTGTGGAAGCAAAATATGGGATAACTTTTAAAATGTTTTTCTTTTTAGTCTGATTAGTCCAATTTTAGAAAGAAAAAAAAAGTGATAAATCTAAATTTTCATGATTAGCTTTATTATTCAAGCACTTTTTCATTAAAATTCAGCCAAATATGAGTGAGCAAGCAAAGAAACAAAGAATCTATGATTTGCTTAACACTGAAACCAAGGCCAAAATATTTCTGAAATAATTTGAGTTTCTCATATATATGTATGAAATTTTTTTTTGTTTCATCACTACCAATTTTAAAACTAATCCTGAAACCTGTCTCAATACTTTTTCAAAGAAATGTTTTAGTCAAAACACAGGCTTGTGCAAGAGAAGCACCATCAATATTCATCAGATCTAAGTTTGAGCAATTTTTTCTCATTTTCTAAACCAAAAATTCATCTGGAGGTTAAGATTTGAGGATGTGGAAGATACTAAAAGGAATATGGCAGCACATCTTCACATCAAAAGAGGAGAGTCAGATGTAGTTCAACCAATGAAAAACTTGTTGGGATAAATGTGTTGAATGATAAGGGGACAATTTTTAAGAAAATTAATGTTTCATTCACATTTCATTTTTTTAGGGTAAACATAGCTTTAAACTCAATACTTTTTGAACAAACATTGTATATGTTATTTTCCACCTCAACACATTTGCCATATCATTTCTCAATTTTTTACCATTTAAAACCAAAGTCCATTTTTTCTATTGAGGCTGAGAACTTTTCATCACTTCTCCCCTTATAACCTTCACATTTTCTTTAATTTTTCTTTTCTGTTAAAGTATATATGCATACACAACTTCCTAAAAAAGTCTAGACTAATTTCAACTATATTATCTGATTTATGAAAACAGTGCTTAAATGTAGACATAGGTCATAGGGTGCTAGGAACATTTAAGCAAAATAAAATAATATAAATAAATAAAATGGACAAAACCTGAGCAAAAATGAGAATAATAAGAAAAGCATAAAAAAAGATCTTTTTTTTAAAGGTATAAGTGAAGAATATAATTATCTGGCTCAAGCTGGATATAACAAAAGCCATTCATTGAAGTGAGAAAAAAACAAAAATAAAAAACTAAATAATGAAAACCAAGGGGAGGTAACTTAATTTTTAACCTAGCTTATTTTATATTTCATTTAGTTTGACATTGTTTTAGGGTTTTTTCCCTGCGCCAATTCTACTCATTTCGAAAGCCATTAGCTAATATAGTTCCTTCTTATAGCAGAACAATTCAAAAGCTTGGAGAAGACAATAGGAAACCACTCCACTAGCTCACCTAAAAACAGTGATGTGCAGCTTACTGGTAAAAGAGGCTGTTGAGAGCTATAATCACCAAAGTTCTGGAAGGGACATGTCTCTTCTCATTATATAAGAAATATTAAATTGAAGATAAAAGATAACTTGATTCTGTTATACCGCTTTATAAGTTTCTGTTTTCGTAATTGGTGTCTCATTGTAGGATCAAAGTTATGTAAGAACTGTCTAAAGTTTATATGTCTGTGTGTATCTCATTCTCCCTCACATATGGATCAATAATTCTGTACCTTGACATGAAGTTCTTAGCTAAATTTTGAGGTAAAATTTTCACTGTATACTGTTCAATCCATGTGATTAATATTCACTACTGAATGACAAAGAGATTAGAAATATGTGTAAAATAAATCCTTTTTCATGAGAAAAAAATGTTCAAGTGTGTGTGTGTGTATATATATATATATATATATATATATATATATATATATATATATATATATATATATATATATATATATAAATACATTTGAACATTTTTTTACTTAAAAAAAAAAAAAAAAAAAAAGATCCCAAATAATATGCAAGTTTGATTTGTTGAATTAGAGGAGTCATATTAACTTGAGAGAAAAAAAATAGTTCTGATTTTGAAAGTTATTTGATAACGTTTCAAAGTTTAAAAGCATGCAATCTTGTAGAGTTACAGAAATTTAACATAAAACAGTTGAGATGATCACTTAAGAAAAAAAAAATATTGGATGAGATGAAATGAAATTCACAAATGTATCTATTTTTTCCATTTTTAAATAAGTAAAAAAAATGTTTGAGAGGAACCTATTTTCTTCTAATCCAACTTAAAAAAAAAAAAGTAAAGGTGTTAATATATAAATAATTTTGCAATCTCAAGAAAGATGTATATGCAAATGTTAGTGCTTGTTATCAATGACACATTCCATTACACATGCCACCCAAGGAGAATGAGGTGGGGGTAAGGAAGAGAGAATATTTTTTAAGTGAAAAATTGAATTTTTCATTGCTAAAAGAAAAAAAGTTGAAAAAAGCATAAGAAATATTACTGGCCTTAGAAGGAATGTCATTAAACTTAAATACAGATGATGATGATGATATAATCAATATTAGACGACGACGACTACTACTACTACTACTGAGGAATGAGGAAGTACTCTATAATAAGCATTTAGTAGTTATTGCTCTTCATAAATTATTGTGATTGAGATAAGAGCATAGATGTAGACCCCCCCCCACTCTATAATTTTTTAGCAGTACATTGGAATGAAAATTACTTTATTCTCTCAAAGAGGATTTTAATGTTATTGCCTGCACAAAACTCCAGCAACAATGTGCCATTTTTTGTCATACAAAATCAGATCATTATAATGCAGGTAATATGGCATTGATGCTGATACTCAAAGAAGCATTGTTTTTAAAAGAAACACAAAAAACAAATTGATTTTCATTTTATTCCTTGTGAGTTTTTCAAACTAGCATTAGCTGGCAGTCTTTCACTGGAGTCTGAGTGACAGCAAGTCTTCTTAGGTGTCCAGGACTCTACTGAGTATTCTAGCCGATCTTAACAATGCTATGGTCTGGATGGTCTTGATTCTTCCTCCAATTTCCAATTCATCTTTTTTCCAGGTTTCTGGGGATTGTTCCAAGTGCACCAACTACAATTGGTATCACTGTCACCCTCATGTTCCATAGTTTTTGTTTTTTTTTAAATTTTCTGGCAAGATCCAAGTATTTGTCCATCTTTTTGCTTTCTTTTCACTATGTGATCCACCAGAATGGCAAAATCAAATGACAAATTTATTTTTCTATTGTTATGATTATTAATATCATCATCATCATCATCATCAGAAATTATAAATAACAGTGATCATCATTATTATCAATATATATAAATAACAGTACTTATACATGAATAATATTAATTACTATTCCAGAACTGGGCCATTGGTCTAATGAGTTGAGTGTTCACCAATGGTCTGGGAGACCAGGTATACAAATAATTCTACTTACTATTATTCATTTGTTTGCACACAGTTTAATGCTTTCAAGTATTCCATTAAACATCAGTGATTTGTTTACTCACAATTAAATGATCAAACAGTTCTATTTCAAACAATTTAGTTTAGTATTAGTACACAGTTTAAACATCAAATAGTTCTATTTGACCCATAGATAGGAACCTATCAGGTGCTACCACTTCGGGCCAGAATGGACCTAGGAGTGATGAGAATGAAGGGTACTTCACATTCCCCAAAGCTCCAGCATTACTGAAGCCTCACCATCAGATTGTTTAGTGTCATATCCAGGACACTCGTTGGGGAAGTCTTAACCTCTACAGGGATGCAGTTGGTGTATTCTATTGGCCCAACCAACTGGGCCAATCTATTTGGTCTATACATGTGACCTTAAAAGGATCTATCAGTTTGGGCCAGGGTGGATCAGGTAGTAATGACAATGAAGAGGTGACTTCACACTCTCTAGAACTCCAGAACTGGAGCCTCATGTTAGTATCATACTCTGCACATCCTTTTTGAAAAAAAAAAAAATTTTTTTATTTATTTGAAGTGGAGGAAGTCTTACCTCTCAGCAAGAGCTGCAGTCGATATATCCCAAACCCTGCTGATAATTATAAGTGGATTTTTCGTATTGCTGATGTTAAAAACACAATATTTTGGTGATACTATTCTTAAGGTGTATCATCCAAAAACGAAAAAAAGTTCCATGAAAAAAAGCTCATAGATTATACATCTGATGATGGTTGGAAAATGTACCAACTGCAATGTTGTGTTAATGGGTTTGATAGTGTTGTATATTGATGTTCGACCCAGCCAAACATGCCATTCCAAAGACAGTGGAAGTGACACATTCCGATGGCAGTTATGGGAAGAAATCGCATCAGCGGGCTTGGCTGACAATACGGGACAAGGTAAAATCCCATGGTACAGTCATAGACTGATGCACCGGAAGAGAGTGACCTGTGAACTGCATGACAGTTATTTCCATTTGATGACGATCAAACATGCCATTCCAAAGATATTGAGTGGGCGATTGAACTATTATATAACTCGGTGAAGACAGGAAGTCAGTCAGTTTGGAGACCAGACCCGTTGGTGACAAGATGCGGTAGAGAAAGCCCGCATCCAGCAGAGTGGGCCCCTGGGCCTCCGGTTGAGCAGCCCCGGAGAACGAGAACGATACACGGCTATGTCCAGAGGGGCTGGGGAGGTCAATATGTTGCAGTCTTTGTCCAGTCTCCAACTCCCCTCACACACAAACCTTACAAATAAAGTGAGAGGTATATTTTTTTAAAGAAGTCTTCGCGCGTCGTTGTTGTGATCTGCATATGAGTATACAACAATCAACAATAGTCTGAACAATTTCGAGTTGATTGGTTGGTTTTATGGTATGTCAACCCTTGTTGGTTTACTTTATGCAAAGTCAGTTTAATAATTATGGTCTCAATTATATAAAATATAAAAATATATCTTTACAATCATTTTAAACAGGTAAACATTTCATATTTAACTGAAATGTCAATGTTTTAAGAGCTACTGTATTAATATAGTTCAAAATCATTTCAAATATCATCTCAAACACTTTTGTTTGACCCACAGATGAGATCCTAACAGGTACTACCATTTCAGTTCTGAGCGGACTTAGGAGTGATGGCAATGAAAGAGTGATAGATGGAGTTTAGTGTCATAACCAGGACACACGGAAGTAATGTAATTAGTACAATAGTAAAAGTTATAGATATTTACTCAATTAAATATAATCTGGTCTATAGCCAACTACAATAACCGGGTGATATTCATT
This sequence comes from Sepioteuthis lessoniana, assembly GCA_963585895.1. Taxonomy (NCBI): domain Eukaryota; kingdom Metazoa; phylum Mollusca; class Cephalopoda; order Myopsida; family Loliginidae; genus Sepioteuthis; species Sepioteuthis lessoniana. Next base: position 23,886 of record CAUZXS010004145.1, read on the forward strand.
CAATGAGAAATTATTTGCTCCAAAGCAGGCATATGATAATAATGTTGAAATTGTGTGTGTGTGTGTGTGTGCGTGCATTGGGTGGGGACGAAATGGTCAACAGCAGGGAAAAAGTGGTGAATCAAATTTGGAATGAAGATAAGGTTGCTTAAATTCAACTCCTGATAATGTTCCTAGGAAAAGCATGAATCCACTTAGCCCTGCACTGTCCCACTGTTAGATATCTTTACAAAATATCTTATTGTATATCACAATGTTTGACAGAAGTGTGTGAGTGAGGGGAACACTTGGGTAAACCACTCTCCCACAACTAACTTGCACACACAGTAGTAGTAAAAATCTGTTATTACCATAGTCAACACTGACGGGGGGGGGGCTATAAGTAGTGATAATAGTAGTAGTTGTAATACAGAGTGAATCTGAAAGCAAAAAATTGCTCAAAAGATTCCACAAAAAAGAAATATGAGAGATAACACTGGTCAAGAATAAATTTAAAAAAAATTTTAAAAAATGAAATGGTGTCAACATCTTATTTAGCTAATTTGAAGGTACTGAATCTGAAAACGACCTTAGTTTTCTTGGTTAGTTAAGGTTTTTGTAGTATAGAAATGCCTCGCTTTTGGAAAAAAAGTTGTTTTTATTTGTTTTCTGTATATATGATATTGACCTATGGCAATATTTCTCAAAGTAAAATTATAGAAACCTCTCAATTCATCAACCTGCTTATTGAGAAATACTATTTTTGCAATAACAATGTGACCCTCAATCTTAAAAAAATAACATGATTGAATATACCATGACCAACAAGTATTTCCATGAAATTATTTGATAAACTAACAGCAGAAATAAGACCTTCATGAACATAAGAACTATGGTAAAAATTTTCTCTTTCTTGATTGCTTGTCATGTTCACTGTTATTTAAGTCCCTTTGATACTCCCGCTGCAGTCAGCCATCGTTTGTTTGTCCCACTGGTAGCGCTCTTCCATTGTTTTCATATCCTGATGAAATCGTTCTTTTTGCTCATCACTCACATTGCCACAATTATCGGGAAATTTATCTAGTCAGATATGTAAAAAATTAACCTTAATACTCATATTAGCGCCTATGTCCTATAGACTTTTCACATAGCTTTTGCACAAACTTCTAGTAGTTTTCAGCCTGTCAATTGCCTAAGAAGGTATTCACCATGTCAACAAATGATGTTCAAGCGTGTAATTCCAAGTCATTTATTGAATTAACAAATTCATCATCCTTAATGAGTTTCCTGATTTTATGAGGAAACCATTTTCATGATTTTCATCATGTACAACAGAAAAGGTGCATTCAATAGGGATGTCTTTCTAATTGTGAAAACAAAATCTCTCAATGTGTTTGGTTTCCTTCCATAGTGAAGGGACAAAAATGATAGGATAAATTTATGAATATCAAACAGAAGATTTTAGGGTTTCATTTTTTTTTTTTTTTTTGGGTCACCTTAATTATCAGGTTTACTAAAGTACTAATAAAGTTTGTCAGTTAATTTAAATTTTGGTGATATATTAGAAAAATTTGGTACTTGTATTTTAGATTTTTTGACCCCCAAAACACATTTTTCTTTTAAAAATAGTTTATTTCAGGTGGCTGACATAAATTGCTTGGCCTACCCAAAAAATTGACAGGTTTCTATGACATTTAACTAAATTTTGTGATCAGCCAAGATCATAAATTGATCTTTTTTTTTCAAAAATGAACAATTACAGAACAGCAAAAAGAGTAGCAAACCATGAAAGAATAAAAAGTCATTTTTGAAATCTGTACCATCAAATTAGCTAAAAAATGTGTTTTGTTTTTAGACACCAAAAATTGTGTTCACCAGTGGAATATATCAATAACTGTTGGGTCTCCTGGAACTTTGTAAAATCCAATTTGAAGAAGAGTAGAACAAGTAAAAATCCACAAATGAGAAACTGAATGTCAGATTAACAAAAATGATTAGAACTTTGTAAAAGGTGATAAAGCACCAAAAATGTTGGTGTCAGTTGAAGTTTGCAAAATTTCCAAATTCTTAATTGTAACAATTATGAAGGTATTGGTACCATCATCATCATCAAAATTTTGAATATAAATTCTGATGAGTCCAATTTTTTTACTTCATTTAGATAAAAACTGATTTCAAAACTACTGTCAGTTTTCATTCATTACGTCAAGTCTTTTTACCTACAACTTATTCTTTGAATAAGCACAGTTGTATTGTTTGTTCATAACAGGACTGGTCAACTGATTTCTTTGATTATTCTATTGATAAGGAGTGAAAATTTTTAAATCTGGTGACTTTAGATTGATTTTTGAAAAACATAGCAGCCTATAATCAATTTCAAATCTTCCTTTAAAAAAATAATTCATGATTATTGACTAGTCAGATACCTCACCTAGTCTTGAGCCTTTAAGAGTCAACTACCTTTTTTAAAGAGTTTATTCATATGGACTAATGGAACATGTAATAAGTTGGCATTTGATATACATATGAAAGAGTGAAAGACAAAAAAATATTGCAAAAACTGATCATTTTTATTTAGTTAAAATGTCAGGATATAACAAGAAAAACAAATGTAAAATCGAGTATTCTTGTCTATTGTCAACAATATGTCCAGTGCCTCACTCAGCTGAAATTTCTCAACCAGTTTAAAGTATGTCCACCTCCACAATCATAATCAGGCATTCACTTTGTCTTTGTGAAAAATATGGAGACATAAATAGAGTCATTGAGTTGTTGCAATATCATAAGCACTGTTGTATATTATGTTTGTTAAAATGATAAGCTTCCATTTTGGTCAGCAAAATGGATTCACCAAATATCCCAGTTTTCTGTGCATGTAGGACAACAGATCTCAAGAGAAACATCAGGTAGAGTAGAATGAACCTCCAAGGTTTGATCTCAAACCTGGTGATCCCAACATTCTCCATGAGCCACTCACTGACACAAAGAAAATTATATTCCCACCTTTGCACTTGAAGCTGGGTCTTATGAAGCAATTCATTTAAGCATTGCGAGCTGAAGGTGACTGTTTCAAGCACCTCATTTCAGTATTTCCTGGTTTGTCAATTGAGAAAAAAAAAAAAAAAAAAAAAAAAAATCAAGGCCGCTGTGTTTGATGGCCCACAGAGTTGGCAATTCAGAGATGAACATTTTATTGAGACAACACCAGGACTCAAAAAGAATGCTTGCTTATCATTCAAAGACCTTGTGAAGAACTTTCTTTGAGATATACGAACAAAGAATTATACTGAAATTGTCCAGAAACTATTAGAGAGCAACAAAATGCTTGGTTGCAACATTTTCAGCAGAGTCAAAGAGATAACTTCTGAAAAAATCTTGGTAAAGTTAGTGATGAGCAAAGTGAATGATTCAACCAAGGTCATGGAGGTATGGTGTCAGAGTAGATAGGATGTAAATATGAGGGCGGGTCAATGTTGGAACATAAAGCAAAAATGTCCACAGAATGAACACAAGGAAAACCTATTAGAGTAATTTTTTTTCATTTTAACTACATTTATAGAATTTGACTTACAGTAACAATATCCTTTGTAGTAACAAAATAAATTTCTACAAAAATTACAGTCAAGCAACATTTTTTCATTTTCTTCTTTATGTAAAATTCTAAAATTTTATGTAAAATAAACACAAATTTGTTAGATGCAGTATTTTTTTGGTTGTTGAGACAAAGTAAAAGTATCCAGTAGCTAAGAAGTTGATGTGATACAGAAAAACTGGAGTCATTTTTAGATTCTAAGGCCAAAGATTAGTCAAAAATAAGAGTTAGATCTAACTTTTAGATTAGTAATAATAGTAGTAGTAGTGATAGTGTTATCAGTTGTAGTAATACACATCATCATAGTACAATAAACTGCAATAATAATCATAACAATAATAATAATAATAATAATAATAATAATAACAACAACAAAAAAAACAACAACAATAACAAAATGAAACTAGTAGTAGTAGAAGCAGTAGCAATAATAATTTTAATGACATAATTTGAAAGAGTGGTAGTAGTAGTAGAAGGTCAAAATGCCTTTAAAACATGATTTGCTGTCTGTAAATTTTTAGATATACTTGAATGAATAATTAGATTAACATTAATGGCAACAATAATAATTTCTTAAAAAAAAAGAAAGAAAAAAACAAAACAAAAAAAACAAAACAAGATTTAGGTTAATGTTAGAAGAAGAAGAAGTCACAAAGTCTGTTAAATCCAATATGGGATTTACAGCATTTAGACATTTAAATAGAAAATAATGAGATCAGAAATTCCTCAAGAAATGGATTATTGATGCTTCTTTTTTTTGAGTTTATAAATAAAAAATATTTCAGATATTTAAGGATTTGTTACTTTGTATATTGTTTTTTTTTAAATATAGAAAAGCTGGTTAAAAAAACAACAACAAACAAACTCTGATTCAGTCTAAGACATTTCAGACAAATAAAACTGTAGAATGTTTAAATACAGGACTAAATCTTAAAGTCATCTAGCCAGTGATATCATGGTGATAATAAATAATCTACTTATATAGAAAACACTCGGAATATATATTTATCAGTCATGCAAGCTGATCACATGACAGTGTCCTGGGTATGACATTCAACTGCATCTGATGGTGAGGCACTAGTTCTGGGTAGTGCAGAGTCACATCTTCATTGTCATTATTCCCAGGTCCACTCAGACTCAGAATGGTTGTACATGTTAGTGTTTCATCTACAAGTCAAATCTGTTTAAAAATCATTTACATTCGATAGGATTGAATATAAAAATGAAAATACAATGAACGGAATTCCCTAACCTCTTGGTATAAAATAATCCGAGACATGCTGTTAAAATCAATCAATCAATCATGACCACACTATAGAGCAATGAGACATTTTAGAAATTCAAATGTGCAGGTACAATGCATTTTATGGAAGCAAGTCCCAGTAATAAGAAAATCATAAAAGTAACAAAAATGACACATAATAATGACACATAATAATGGAAGGGCTTGTAAACGGGGGGAGGGGGTAATGATCATCTTTGTAGGAAGTAATTGTCAGTCATAGGAAATGTACACAGAAACACAAGTTCAAATCCTGAATAAGGACGTTTGCATTTCACATAGTGCTAATATCCTTTGCAAAAGGTATGAATCTAACAATATTCCCTCCAGCTATAAAACACAAAATAATAATAATAATAATAATAATAATAATAATAATAATAATAATAATAATAATAATCAGTCCATTTAACTAAAGGACAATTAAAGGGACTGGAGGACTTGGAAGTTGGAGGATGAGTGGAGACCATCCAAACTACAGCATTGTTGAGAATGGCCAGAATACTGAGAAGAGTCCTGGAGACTTGAGGAGACTTGTTATCACTTAAACTCCAGTAAAAGACCATCAGCTAATGCTGATGTGAAAACCTCTAAAAGAGTAATAATAATAATGATGATGATGATGATGATGGTCAGTGGTTAGTTTAGTTTGGCACATGTTTCCCCATAAGTATGGGACACCAAATGAAAATCAAACTTACAATAGTCTGTTAGCCTAGCTTACTAAGTATTGCACATTGTGAATGGTCTAATAATTCTGGTAACTTAATTTTGGAGTACTTTTATTTTGAGTTGTTCAATAATAAAGTCTTCAATATATACAACCCAAAATATAATATTTGGGGTTTCTCCACCCACAGAAAACCTCCTCCTCTTCTTCTTGCTGAACAAATTTCCAAGAGTGTGGATAAATAAAAATTGAATTATTTGTTTCTTTTCCCAACAATTGCCAGCTGAATGAGTGGGGGAGAAAAGAGTAAGAGAGCACAAGCTGATAAAAATAGAAAAAGAAAGAAGGCTGGAGAGAGAGAGAGAGAGAGAGAGAGAGAGAGAGAGAGAGGGGGGGGGTAAATAAATGATGCAGTCAGCACACAAGGTTTGAGGAAAAGGAGGAGAGAAAGAGGAAGGTGAAATTTTGCATAACTTAAAAAGAAACTTTAATTTTTTTTCTTTTTTCTTTTTTTTAAAGAGAAGCTTAACAACATAGAGCTATAAAATGTAAGGTTCAATTTAGTGAAAATCATTTTACAAGTAAATGTTATAAAAAAAATCCAAAACAAAACAAAACAAAAATAAAATAAAATAACACCCCCCCCCAAAAAACAAAAACAACCCCAAACTAAAGTAATCAAGCAAGACTTCACAAATGGGATTATACGAAAATACCTTTTAGCATTTACAGAAAATTTCACACTAAAAGATCACTGTAAATGGAATAACTGAAATAAAATAAATAAAGTAAAAGAAATTGCTTTTTTGTCATATTTCAGTACAGAAATACGTAAGCATAAATAAAATTTATATATATATATATATATATATATATATATATATATATATATATACACATACATACACACACACACACACACACACACATACATATACACACTTTTTAAAGTTTTCATTTTATTCTTTGTTCCCTCTTCTGATTGAAGTGAAAATAAAATAAAAATCAAGCAGGTAATTTAAAAATAAAACACAGGCTACTGGGTAATAAATATAGTTTCTCTAGTTTTTATCCCATATTTTTCTTCCATCATCAAATGGGTGAACACTATTTCATGACAAGTTGATTTTTTTCTTCAACTTCTCATTTAAAAAAAAATACTCCTGATAAACTAAATAGTGATATATCACATTAAAATAATTAAAAACTTTGCTCTGGACGCATGAAAACAGCCGTAAAGAAAAACAACAAAAACTTTACAAATTATAAAATAAAATACAGCTAAAACAGGGAAAGACAGACCCACAAAGAAAGAAGTGACGTCTTTCAAATTTGAACATTTAGAGCAGGAGTCAGTTCATGTCAGGGAACGGGGGGGGGGGGGCTTGGATCATGGGAGTGGGTTATAAAATCCACTTGAACAATAGTGGAATACTGACATTGCTATAGATGTTAATGTAAAAAGAGGGAAAAGAAGGGGAGGTGGAAAGAAACTTGACGAGAGAGAGAGTGAATGGATATGAGAAAAGGGAGAGAAAAAGAATGGATATGAGAAAAGAGAGAGAGAGAGAAAAAGAATGGATGAGATGAGAAAGAGAGAGATGATTGGAAGGAGAGAATAAAAATATATAAAAGAGTAAAAAAGAAAAAGTGAAAAGAAAGAAAAGAAATATAAGTAATGCAAAAAGAAAAAGAAACCAAATTGAAAGGATAATGAATGAATTAAGATAAATAAAAGGAAGAAAAAAAGATATTGAAGACTGAGAAAATGTTTGAAAAAAGATCATAGAAAGATGAGAGAGAATTGAAAGGATAAAAACAGAGAAAGGTGAGAAATATTTAAAAATAAAATAAATCTATTTGAGAAGAGTTAAAAAAGAAGTTATACTGTATATATTCTTCACAGAAAATATTATGAGGTATTTGTGGTTAAGAGTAAAAACGAAAAAGGAAAAGAGGCATTTTTGATTAATATTTTGTTAGCAAAAAGAGTGAAATGAACTCATACACACCCAACACAAAGTTTAGTAGATTTTTTGTTTGGTTTGGGGAGCCTACCTGAATAAACTTAAAAGTAAAATGTCTCTGTCCATGGGAGTAATAAATTACCCCCAGCACTCACTATCATGTAATCTACAGACCAACTTTGGACATTTTCCTCTGTCTGCATCTCTTAGTGTTGGCCTCTTTTCCCACCCATGCAACTGTAGGGGGTCAGGAGTTGGGAAGTGCTTTTCCTTCAGGTTTGTTTTTTGGGGATGAAACAATAAATTGATAGAGGATAAAAAAAGAAGCAGACCTAGTAATAATAGTTGACGGTAGGAGAAGTAGCTATTGTATTTTTAGGTTGAGAGAGAGAGAGAGAGAGAGAGAGAGAGAGAGAGAGAGAGAGAGAAAAAAAATGTGTCTCAAGTCACTGCTTTTAAATATCCCCACCTCAGTGTTTTTAGTAGACAATAAATTCATCTTATTCAATCTTTGAGATGCAGTAGAATTAAAAGATCTGCAGATATTTTAGCTTCAGATAGATAAAAATCCACCAATTTGTTAGTTAACAGTCCACACTGAAATTTGTGAGCTTTGATAAAAGATGCTATTGAACAAAGAAGAAGAAGAAAGCATTGGTTTATATGAATAATAGAATAAATTACTTTGAATTTAAAGGAAGGTTAAAAAAAAAAAAAAAAGCCCTTTCAGTCCAAATAAATTTATCTTCTCAGGTTGGGGAAGACACAAACTTCTTCCCAGATTTATTCATTAAAGTATACAACAAATTTAACCAATTCATTATTTTCAACATATCCTTAAATTTTAAGGTGCCATTAAAAATCTACTAGACAACCTGTGAAACCATTGAATTCCTGCTAGCATAACGATCTATGATGATATTGATGCTTCCATTTAGAAAGAAATGAAGGATCTTAATTAGAACTTTATAGTTATTGCTATTATATCAAGTTCGATCATTTCAAGTAAATTGCAAGAATAAAAATCACAGATGATTGTACATACACAAGCATGTATATGTATGTTTGTTATTTTAGGTCAATGGTTTTTAATGATTAAAAAAAATGTTTGAAAATATTCCTTCACTGTCACAATTCCTTCAGTTTTTGGATAATTATAATATCAATTTTATAAATAGATAATGAATTAACACTGAGCTTATAGTTGATGCCTTAAAGTGAGTTTTAGTAAAATACTGAATGGATTTTTAAGACACAAATAAAAAGTTTCTCAAGGCAAAATTTAAGCCTAAGTAACTTATTTGCATTAAATGCAAACCACTTTTCAGAAAGAAAGAGAAAGATAAATATTAGTAAACAGCTTAGCAGTACAGACATGGATTATTCTGACAGTAGACTAAATCTCTTGTTTGAATATTTCTTGGTTTTCAAAGGGACTGTTACCAAACAAGAAAGTGAACTCAGTTCAGAAGATTAAACAAAAGAAATGAACCTCTTAAATCTCAACCATAAATCTATCAAGAAATAATGAGTAATTTAAGAACAGCAGGTACTATAAGCCATTAAAAGCCTATGTACCAGACAAAGTTACAGGCCTTCAATGGTGCCTGCTGTTCTTACAAGAAGTAATGGTTAGTAAGTTAGCCTTATACAAAAATTGCCTTTGAATAGTGAGTTTGATACTAACTAGGTGTCTCATATTCATAGCTTTGCTTAGCACAACAGTTAATGTCATAGGAAATGGAATCCATAATCTGAATTCAAATCCTGGACAAGGCTGTCTGTATTTCACTTTGTGCAAATTGCCATTGGGAAAGGTATGAATCCATCTGTTCTCCTAGCCATAGATAAATAGTGTGGCAGACTGGGTTCTTTAGCATTTGTTAGGCAACCAATCTAACTGAACTAGCTTTACTCTGCTGAAAAATTAACCTTGTATTCTATCCTGCCTTTGAGGGAGGGGTTGGGTAAATACGAACTTATAGCTTTGAGCTGAATCTAAGTTGTGTTTACTTTTTAGATTTATACTGAAAGCATTGGTTCCTGTCAGATCACCAAAGTCTGTTTAGTACTTACAAGGACAGGTTGAAAAGTTCATAGGATGACACCCTATCAGCTGTTGATGTCTTTTTTGACTAATAGGATCCAAGCACTGCAACACCAATGTAAGAAGCATCTGGACCACAAAGAGAACTATGTTGAAATAGAAACTTTATTTGGTCACATTCCATGAGAGTATCTTAGTCAGCCTATGAACTTTTCAGCCAACCCTTATAATACAATGCAAGTGTTACTTAAGACAGAAAAGAGATGATTGTCTTCAGATGGTGGAGGTGATTGATTGAAGATATTAGAAAATATTCAAGTGGACTGACAGATATAAAACTGCCCCCAACAGACACGTATGTGTTATTGCATGCATCAATATCGTGCACCTCAACATCCCAAAACAAACAGGCTGGATTGGGATAGGTTAATTTCTTTCAGCTGTGTTCAGCTTTGAGGGGGGTGGGGGTGAGACCCTCCCAAACTCTAGCTTTATTTTACACAGGGACTGGAGTCTTAGCTCATGTCTGTGTATGGGCCTCTTCTTTTTAGTGACCATGTGTCACTAAAAATAGAGAAGGGGTGGTATTAAATACCCGCTGACATACATGTATATATACATAGATATTAAAGAGTATCAAGAAAAATTAATGTTTAAAGTTTTAGATATCAAGATATGCTTTGAGACTTTTGAGTGCAAGAGGAAGCATAATTCTGATAATGGATCCACAGAGCCAAAGCAATTCATTATTTAACTTTGGCTTAAGAGAAAAAAATTTCTTTCTTTCGTGTCTATAATTTTGAGAAGAGTCATTAACATTACAAATGTTGTTCAGACAATTTAACCCCTTCTTTGTGTTCTTGATGTTTAATATAATGTTTCAGTTAAGCCATTCATCTACCTTCATAATTAAAAAGAGGGAGGAAAAAAAAAAAAAAAAAAAAAAGTTTTCTCATTTCAGAATAAAAAACAAAAAAAAACGGGGGGGGGGGGAAGAGAAATAACTAAATCAGTCCACTATAGCCTCTTCACTAAGTGGGCAGATGAAACCATCACCCACAACCTATAATTATATATATTAATTACCACTTTCTGAAGGAAAAATATTTTCTCTTTTTTTTCCCTATGGATTATACAACTGATGAAGGTCGAAGAATTGACAGACCGAAAAAATATCAAGAAAAAGAAAAAAGGAAAAAATGAATGAATTCAGTTGTCTGAACAATATTTGGAAAGTGATTTCTTTGTCTCCTCTTAATTTATTTTTACTAGTTCTTAAAAAAATTTTGAAAGGAGAAGGGACTTAATTTGTGCATGGACAATACAGGGCAAAATTTTGGGAACATGAGTCATATGCTATTGATTTCAGCCTAATACCCATTTCTTGTTAAAATACTTTTTTTTTACCATAATAAGTGTTATATTTAGTGTATAAAATTTATATATATATAGATTTACCTACACTCCACACAAACAGGATGCAACACAAGTTCAATTTTTTTGTGGAGTTTAACAGGTTTGATTTCAGTTTTCCTTCTCCTAGATCAGTTGTCATACCAAGGTTAAAGAGCCCGATTTGCCCTACTACTTACTCATAGCTGAGAGGAGAATCATAGGATTCATATCTTTCTCAAAAGTATAAGTGTGATGTAAAATAGTCTTGTCCAGGATTTGAACACAGGTTGCCATGTGCATTTCCTACAACAATGACCTACACCATGAAGACCTGAAATTTATATTTAAATGTCGCAACAATTATTGGACAGACGTTGAGGTAAATAATGCTGAATTGACCAACAGTTAGCATAAAAGTGAAATTGATTTGGTTTGTGTAATAATTAAACTTTGGGTTTTTTTTTAAAAGTTAGTTAAACCTTTCAAACATTAAATGCTTTTAAATCACTGAAAAGCGCGCGCGTGCACGCACACACACACAAAGGAGAGAAAAATCCTGATAAAAATTAGATTATTAAATAAAACCTTGAAAAATATTTTAAAAATACATTTGCTGAAACCAATAAGCATTATCATGTCATTTATGGAATATTTACAAACATTGCTACATTTATACTTCAGATCCTGCGAAGTTTGGTTTGGTTAGGTTTTATGGCATATCAACCATTGTAGGTTATTTAATGCCAATTCCTCTTTATACATATATACTAAATATATATGATTTGGTTGGGTTGGGTTTTATGGCATATCAATAATTGAAGGTTATTTAATGCCAAATCCCCTTAATACATATATATTAAATATATATGATTTGTAAACACATTTTGTTGACAACATTTTTAAATGAACCTGAGCTCATTTTTTTTGCACATAGATAATTGATTTCAATTATTGTTATGTAACAGTAATAATTTAGCATTCATCATTTGTTTTCACACATTTAATTAGATATACATGATATGTAAGAGATTAGTTTGTCGGTAATTTGATTTTTTAAAGGAGTTAAAACAAATTTGATTGCACACAGATATTGTTACTGTTTCTACACAGTTAAATAGTTTCAATTATTGCTATCTAATACTTATAATTCTATTTGATATTAATAATTTATTTGCACACATTTAAATGGTTTTAAGGATTGCTATGTAACACAAACTATTCAATTAAACATTAGTCATTTGTTTACACACAGTTAAATGATCAAACAGTTCTATTTCAAACAATTCAGTTTAGCATGTCATTTATTAGCACTCCATTTAAATATCCAAGTTCTATTTGATCTATAGATAGGGCTTTATCAGGTGCTACCACTCTGGCAGAGAGTAATGGCAATGAAGGGGTTCTCTTCATTCCCCAAAGCTCAAGCATTACTGGAGCCTCACCATCAGATTGTTTAGTGTCAAAACAGGACATTCATTAGGCAGGGTGTCTTGACCTTCTGCAGAGATACAGTCTGTGTATTCTACAACCACAGCCAAATGGGTTAAGATCCTACAAAGGACTTATAAATAGGACAGAACTTTTTTATATGATAAATATTTGCATCAATCTTAAATTGAAATTGTATTTCTTTTTTAATTTCCTCATTATTATTAAAGAAAAGCCCCTCCATCCTCACTTTAAATAAATCTAGTGGGTATGGGATTAGAGGCTGTCTTTACATTCAGCCAATATGATTTATATTATGATTTAAAATAGACAAAGAGAAGTACTCTATAATTAGAATGAAGCAGTTATCTCCCTTGGGGGAGTTCACATGGTGTAGTGGATAAAGTGCTGGACTTACAGCCTTGAAGTAAGCAACTTCAGACTCCAAATGCACAATTATGTTTACTTTCAGATGAATACTCTTGAGAAAGGTAATGAACCTCTTTATACCTGTACAGCTAAAGGTTAATTAGTATCACTGTTGCTCTGCAAGGATGGATTTGGCATTTAATAAGCCACAAAAGTTGATAAGCCATTAAAAAACAAAGAAAAGAAAGTTTTCTCTGTAGATAAATCATAATGGGAGTCAGCATGATCACAGACTATTACTAAGTTTCAAAATGGACTGGAAATTGCTTTATTCTTCAAGTTAGAGAAAAATACAAAAATTTAGAGAAATACAAAAATTGGATAATGAAACTTAAAAAAACTTTCCCTTTGGTTCAATAAATATGCATACAATATTTCATTGTTTACAGAAACAAACAAACAAACAAACAAACAAAAAAAAAAAAAAAAAAAAAAAAAAAAAAAAAAATCACATACAAATAAATTGGTTTGGATGAAAATAAAATTGTTTTAGATATACAATGAAGGCATTATTTTCATTAATTTTTTTTAAAAGAAAAATCTCAGAAAAACCAACCGAAAGAAGTTAAAATAATATCCTTGACATTGAACAAGTTGAATACATCTGATTTAGATGTTTATTCTAAAAGTCAATCAAGCTAATTACAAAAAAATTCACAATTTGATTAAAGATTTAGTAAAATAATCTTCCTTGAATCAATAAATAAAATCTCTGTAGTATAATTATCAAGCATATAGATAGTAGGGACTGAAATTAAGGAAGGTGAAGAAAAAGTGAAAAAGAAAAAAACTTTTTGTAAGAAGGAAAACTGCCTCAAGGAAATAAAAGTAGTGATGATGATGATGGTGATGGTGACAGTGATTGATGCTGTTTGATACAAAATTAATGATAAAAGAATTTGGGGTGGGAGGAAAAAATCTTATCCTTTGTATAAAAGGAAATTTCTTAAATTTACGGAAAGAAGAAAATTGATGGAGATTAAAAAAAAAACAACAACAAAAAAAAAACAAAAACGGAAAGACATGAACAGATCAATTTTATTTTAATGGCATGTCAACCCATCAGAATTATTTTATGTCGAGAGGTTAGGGAATCACACTCATTGTACGTTCATATTTTTTATGCAGTTATTTCTTAAAAGTTTTTTTTAATGCACACTGTCTTATCAAATATAAATAATTTTTAAACAGATTTATTTGATCCATAGATGAGACCGAAGCAAATACTAGCACTATGGGTCAGAGTGGACCTAGGAATAATGGTAAGGAAGAGGTACTTTACACTCCCCAAATCTTTAGAATTGGAGCCTTACCATCAGATGTAGTTTCGTGTCATAGTCAGGACACACCTTTTTTTTTGAGTCTTATCTCTCTTCAAGGGATAGAATCAGCATATTCTAAACCCTGCCAACAGGGCTATAAGGGACAAAGGGAAATATATATATATTTCTGACAACTGAAATTTTAATGGTAGCTCATACAGATATCTAATTTCTACATGGAGATTTCTGTATGTAACTACCATTTTCAATCATGAGATGCTCAGGGCAATTTCTCATTAAATTTTACACATGGCCATTTTATTAAATAAAACAGATTCCTTCATTAATTTGAATTTTACATTTTATGAAAAACTCATTTCAAGATTCAAATTGAATGTACCTTTTTATCACAAGATATCAACTTACATATAAAATACAATGTTACTATATCCAGTAATTCAAAAAGGATACAGCTATCTTTTTGACAACTTGCAAGAGGAGTGCTGCAAAGTTACTGCCCCCCACCCCCCCAAAAAAGTTTTTTGGATTTTTTTGGAAGAGTAAAAGAAATTTAAGAAATGATGTCCTAAACAAATTGATTTGGTTTCTTTGTTTAATGACATATCAACCTTTATAGGTTATTTAATACCAAAGACAGTTGTACTATTTAATCATTAAATGAGGGGGGGTAAGGGGGGAGTCATGTCTTTCCCAAAGGGGCATTAATCTGAAAGTGAATGCAATAGAATAACTGAAGTTTGAACTCACAATGATGTCACAGTCCAGCAAGTTAGCAATAATGTCATAGGACCCTCACCCACTAAACAAATTGAACAACGTGATGAATGTATGGAACAGCATTCATGTTTCATAGTTTTACATCTTTCCCTTCTTGATTCGGCAAGAACTTTTCTCATTTCCATGTATTAAGTTTCAAGATAGGAAATTGTTTTAATTCTTATTTTAACATTATTGTTTTATTTCAACAGTAGCAACTTACAAATAGAAAAATCAGATTATTTTTATGGTTAAAGTAGCCAACAAAATATAAAAAACAAAGTAACCAACAAGATATAAACAAACAAACACAGGAGTAAGGTCATCAGAAGCAAACTCAAACAATCAGCTCAATTAACTTGCATGACAAATACTTTATTAAAAATATCTAAAATTGTTCAACTAGAAAGCCAAATCAGATCATTAGGTAACATTTACAAAGGGAGACAAATACTGAATGATAACATCAACAGAAATATAATTGATTTCTTACAGGCAATTTTATACTATACTGAATTGTAAAAATAAACCACTAGTTGATTGAGTTTTTTGTGGTTTAATGGCTTATCAACCTTCTTGGGTTATTTAATTCCAAATTCATCCTTCTAGAAAAACAGTAGTGGTGGTACTATTTAATTTGGGAGAATAAAAGGGTTCATACCTTTCCCAAGGGTATTTGTCTGAAAGTGAATGTAATAGCGTGACTGGAATTTGAACTTGCTTACTACGAATCCACAGTCCAGCACATTAACCATTATGCTATGAGGACACCCCACCGGTAGTTGAATGATTAAGATTAATGTTATATATTCTATTGCATGTGTATTTGTATATTTTAAAGATTTTTTTAAAATTCTAAATTCGTTTTTTGGTAATATTTATTTTTACATATTTGTTTATTTTACTCTTTGCATTTTTTCACATCACAATTAGCTGGTAGTCTTTCACTGGAGCCTGAGTGATAGCAACTCTCCTCAATATTCTGGTTGATTTCAGTAACACTGTGATCTTCTGGATTGTCTTAATTTTTCCTGATTTCCAATTCCTCCAGCCACTTCTCCAAGCTCTTGGAGTCTGTTCCAAGTGCACCAACTACAATTGGTATCATCATCAATCATGTTCCACAGCTTTTTTTTTTAGTTCTCTGGCAAGATCCAAGTATTTGTCTATCTTTTCAATCAGTGGTCTGCCAGAACAGCAAAGTCCACTAGACAGCAATTCTTTCCTTTTTTTTTTGTTAATTACCACTTCTGGCTGGGATAAGGTGATCTGTTTGTATCTCAAAATCCCAGGGAATTTTATGCATCTCATTCTCTAGAACAGATTCTGGTTTGTGCATATACCATTTAGCAGTATCATTAAATTTTAATCTTTTGGAAAATTCCCTGTGGATCACCTTTCCTACCCAGTCATGCCTAGTCTTAAACACCTTTTGTGCTACTTTGCTGCATTTGCTAATTATGAGATTAACCATTTCATTTTTGTCTCCACATAACCAACACTTACTGATCTGTTGCTTGTCATCGATTTCCACTTTAATATAATTGGTCAATAATAAGGATGGATATATATATATATATATATATATATATATATAGTAAGTCGGTCGACCGAAGTCAAGGGCAACCCGAAGGGTCCATTTTTAATCTGCAACTACACCAAGGTGTAGGGGGTGGTGGTGCTACTCCTTTCTCTGGATTGCTCCATTTACCCTTGCTCCATACCTTACAATGCGGAGTGTTAAGTGAGGAGGCATCAAATTCCATTTATTTGAGTCTTTGGTATGACTTGACCTGGGATTGAACCCCAGTCTCCTGGGCCATTGGCAAACACTCTAACCATTATGCTAATAGGCTGGTTGACAATATATATATGTGAATGCATGTGTGTATATGTATATACATACATCTAGCATACACATTCAGCTAGATATATTTAGAAAATCTGTGTTGTACTTTTTCTTGCAGCCAGACAAATATTTCTGTTGGTAATATCACGTTTGTCTACACCAGACATGTCACTATATATATATATATATCACATCATGTTGGGGAGAAAAAAAAAAAAAAAAAAAAAAAGAAGAAGAAGAAAGAAAACCAGTGTCCAAAAAATTTCATTGGTGGGAAAACTTGTAATTGATCATTCATATAAAACTTACAAATGTAGACTTTATAGATTCCTAATATTATACATTTGTGTTACTGTGTCAATTTATATTAGTGCTTTCATTTCATTGGTTGATTCAATTTGAGTATATATATATATATATATATATATATATATATATATATATATATATATAAAAGAGGTTTATGGTTCTTACGAGCTCATTTGGTCGGTTAATGGAGGACCATGATTGCATGAAACTCAGGGTCACAGACTGTACCATATATATATATATATATATATATATATATATATATATATATATAGAGAGAGAGAGAGAGAGAAAGAGAGAGAGAGAGTCCCTGTGGCATAGTGGCTAAAATGGTGGGCTACAACATCATAGTATGCAAGTTTGTACACCAGTTGTGCTATAACATTCACTTTTGGAAATGTATGAACCCTTTTATCTCTCCAGCTATCGATCAAATAGTACCAATTCTGTCGTTCTACAATGATGGTTTTGGCATCAAATACCAAATGAAGGTTGATATGCCATTTAAAAAAGAAACTATATATATATATATATATAAGAGAGGGAGGGGAGAGGATCATATAAGATAGTGGTTCCTCAACTTTTTTCACTTCATGCCCTACATCAACAGCCCAAAAAATTTGAATGAAACCCCCCACCTACGTCCTCTTGCTATAAAATAAACTAATGTTTAATGTTGATGCTTACAGGTTTGAAATGTTCCATACAAATATGTCCCAACTTATGATGCTTTGTATAATGGTTAACAATATTGGCTAGCTGACCATTATCCATAAGTTTGATTCTCACTGAGTTCCCCAATCTTCTGACCTTAAGCTAAGCTTAATAAATAACTCCATGTCCCCACTTATTTGTGAATACTTTGGTCTCATGAACAACCATGATATATAAATCAAGATTATACTGTTTCATTATATTTCTTTGCCAAATATTTCTACTTAAATGTTGATGTCTTTTGTCAATACACTAACAAATCCCTACTTTTTTTCTGCTTGTTTTTGTTTCATGTTTATTAGAAATAGATTAACAGATTAACAGAAATGTATACTACAATGCTTAAGAGAAATTTTGATCTCCTCAGGAATCTCAGGTGGTTGATAAATGCACTGGGTTCAGAAGGAAGTAACTGAAAATCAGAAGAGTTATACAACTTATGACAAATGACAGCAAAAACAGATTCCACATTCACATTTCCTCATAGTTCATGTGACATTTATTTATAGGGCAGTATTTCTATGTATTTCGATAAGATTGAACACTTTCATATTAAATTTAAGAATCATGTTAAGTATTTTGTATTTTTCTTCTGATTTCCACAACAAAAATAAACAGGCAGGAGCTTCTCCATGGCACTAAATGGAGGAGGGCCAGGGCCAGTCTGATGTTTGGAGTACCCCTAAAAAAGAATGTCAAGTAAGAAGCTATTTTTAGCATCATAGGAAAACCTGTTATGAACTTGATCATGGGTTGAATCCTGCCCTTGTGCTGTGGGGAACTGATTAATGTCTAATTATAAGAATCTATAAATTGGATGTAACTTAATATTGAAGTTAGTGGCTTCCAAAAGTGGCTTTAAACTAAGAAAGAAAAACTGAGTTAGATTTTTAAAAAAATTAAGCAATGTTAATCATTAACATGTAAACACACAGATAAAATATAGCTTAAATATGAGATACCTTTTACCTGACACCTTGTGGGTAATTAAGGACACACACACACACACACACACACACACACACACACACACACACACACACACACACACACACACACACACAGAGTTCTTTTTAGGTCTTTTGCATTTATTTTAACATTTGGGGGAACTTGGCTATCCGAGAAGAGGCGGGACATTCTGGTATAATTCCTGGATTGTTGGGTGGATCAAGACAAAAGTCAGGCATCTTTCTAGAGTGTGTTGCCCTTTTCATAATTATTACCACCACACCCCATGCTGTAGCTGAAGAATGAAGTAAGCAGGTAAGCTGTTGACAGTTTAGGAAAAGGCCATTGTTAGTAGTTTGCAGCTGTTGTTGGAAAGAATAATAAGTGAAGGAAAAAGAAGACAAAGAAGAAAAAAAACAAATAACTTGAGAGAGAGAGAGAGAGAGAGAGAGAGAGAGAGAGAGAGAGAGAGAGAGAATCAGTCGAGAAATCAAAAAAAAAAAAAAAAAAAAAGAAAATAAGAAATAATAGTTATCACTTCATGATTTTTAGGAACATCAAAACCTATATGGATTTTTAGAATGGTTATAGGGAAAGCTGGTGTGCTAAAAATGTCATCATCCATTTCTCCTGCTGACTCATGTAGTAAAAGCATACATTGATGGCTAGAGGGGTTGGGTTTACCTAGCTTAGTTTATTTTCTCTCCCACTTCACGTGATGCATAGCATGATCCCAAGAATGAACGTTGGTAGCTACTTAAAACATTATTGATATATAAATCTAAAAAAAAAAGGTGAGTTTTATTATTTTAATTGCTGACTCAAGACATCTCATTCCTCTTTTTGATTGTATATATTTTTCAAAATAAATGCAATTTCTGAAAACTTGTAATGGTTTATTTTTACTATAATCACTTCTCTAGGGATTTAAAAAACTCTCTTGGTGTCAATATATATTCTGTGTAAGAACATTAACTTCCTTTCAACAATTTTTGAAATAAAAAAGATTATGAGGGTGAAGACACAAATAGGTGATTTATTTGAAACTATCTATAACAACACTTTTTCTTCTTCTTCATCATCGATATTTGAACAGTATTCAAACTGTGGTTTATCTACAAGTATTGGTACTGAGAATGAATTGATATTTTTATGCTTTACAGGAGGTAAAGGGTTAAGAGAACCATAGGTAAATAAAAAGAAAGGGAAGTGTGAGAACCACTGTGCTAGAGTCAATGGATATTTCAGATTACAATTAATTTAGTATTATGTATCTGTTTGCCACAGTTTGTTCTTAAATCAAATAGTACATAGCTAGTTTGGAATAAGATAATTTATGCTTAGCATCACATGGTCAATTCATCTCTCACAAAAATCTTCTTTTATTCACTAATCCTTTTATTATGTTCCACTTTTACTTATGACTTCTCTGGCGGGTTCATTGAGTAAGTAACACTTTGTGAAATATTTATAATCAGAAATTATATCTCAGTAATAAAATATATAGTTCAGTAAAACAGCACATTATATACCAAGTTGAGTCTAGTTTGGTACAAGGCTAGAAGTATGTGGCACTCAACAAGAATTGAACTTACTAATAAAGGTCTGCTTACCTAACTTGATAATCATTACACCAATCACATTGCCTTTTATAAAAACTAATTTTAGCTTAGATTTGGCAAAAGGCCACAAGTATGAGGCAACTCATAAGGATTGAACCCACAACTCAGGAATAATCAAGCTGAAAGACTAGCTTGGAAAACATTATATGAGATGCCAATCCAATAAAAAGGAAAGCATTAAAAATGTCTAAGGAACATATCCAGATAATCATCTTGGGATGATATAATAGTTTTTACTTAAGTGGATCAAAAGAGGTTTTTTTTTGGTTTTTTTTCAGATGCCTATGCTTACTTCAATGTCTATGATTCTGATATATCATCACATAAATCATGTTACTATTTAGTTGTATCTTTTGTTTCAAACATTACAATGGTAGTATTGACATTCTGACTATTTTGAGTCATTATTTTAAACTGGGCTTCAAAACTGTTAAAGTTGTTTGCAGAAGGACTGACCATACTCTCCAAAACTGGTTTAATGGTGTTGACATGTTTCTGGAAATAAAGTTCAGAATTGAATGAGTCTTGATTGTTAATTATGATGTTTTTAAAAGTAAAAGAGAATGTGACCCTCAGCACCCAAAAACCTTTAAAAGAGCCAGGATCATTGAAAGATATATGTGGAAGCTAAGTTTTAAAAAAATATACTGGAGCTCTTAAGGGATCCCATAAACTCAGATGATTAAAGAATACTTCACTTGCTAAAACACAATACTGTATATTGGAACATTATAACTAACCAATCTCCTAATGAAGTGTGTTCAAAAAGCATTGAGACAGAAATAAACAATGAATGAAATGTTCATTTTCTTCAAAATATTCCCCTTATCATTCAAAACAACTAAAGCAATTTTTCTATGGGTTATATCCCTTCTGAAACTCGTATTTTTAAAAAATATGATGTGAAGCTATGATGTAATATTTCTTTTAATCTCTTCTCCATCACCAAATTTTACCCTTGAGATGAATTTTTAGTTTACTATGATGTCACAGTCCAGTATGTTAGCTACTAAGCCATGGGAACCCACTCACATCAGTTTAGAAAACAAAACAAAGTTGCACAAAAATCATATGGTGTCACGTAACTATTCCTATTTAATAATAATAATAATCCTTTTTTGCACACATTTGTATGGTTTCAAGTATTTCATGCTAATATTGATTTGTACACAAGTATATGGTTTCAAATGATGATTACAACTGGTACAACTCATAATAATAATAATAATCATTTGTAAACAATTAAACCTTTAAGTTACTATCCTTAGCATAGATAATTTGCACAGTTTTAGGGTTTCAAGTATTCTAATCAAATATGAATAATTTTCAAATAGATTTATTTAACTCTTACAAAGGACCCTAAAAAGGAACTGCCACTTCAGGTCAGAGTGGATCTGAGAGTAATGGTGATGAAGGGGTGACTCCACACTCCTCAAGCAAACTACTTACATGGTACACATACACACACAAGATGTGAAATGCATTTATTTTTTACATTGAATACATATACAAGCTGTACTTACACACACACACGTGCACTGACATATTGATAGCCACACAAATAAACCCTTTATTCCCATGAATATCCAACACCTACCCCAACATAAATGCAGGCAGACTCTTTTGCTGATGGTGATAACTGATAACTTAGCAAAAGACATGAGACAATGCCGGCAGATTTTGTCTCCAAGAATTCTTAACCTCACATTTGAGAGAGAGAGAGAGAGAGAGAGAGAGAGAGAGAGAGAGAGAGAGAGAGAGAGAGAGAGTTGATGAAGTTTTTTTTTTTTTTGACAAGAAGGCCGGGAAGTAAGATTATAAAATGTGTAGAATGTTAAAAAATACAACTTGAGAAAAATAATAAAAAGAAAAGAATAAATAAATAAATAATAGGTGATGGGGGGGTGGATGGATAATAAATCCTGAAACATTTCATTGACTGTCTGAGCATTACTATTTTTTATCTTTCTCCTGCCCCACCCCTTTTAAGTGAATCTTCATCCTTCACCTAAAATAATCATCTTTTTTATCCAATCACTTTTCTTGCTTATTCTTCCATATTTCTTTTCCTACCTTCATATCTGGCAATCTCATTAGCACTATGTGTCTGTGTTTGTTTTTTCTTTTCTTTAAATTTCATTTATCAAAAAAAAAAAAAAGAAAAAAGAATTTCTTGAATTTTTTTAAAACCATTCTTACCATGCCTTAATATAAAATAACTTTTTCTTAGCACCCCCCCGAAAACAAAGAAAGTTATCTTGCTGTTTTTTTAATTTATTTCTAATGTAAAAAAGAATGCAGTGGCTATCCCACAATTTTCTGATGAAAAATACAAAGGGGGTGGGTGAGGGGAGAGAAGTTTTGATTAAGAAAAAAAATCAAAATAAATACGTAGATAAATGAATAAGAAAAAAAAAAGAAAAGAAAAATAAATCAAACAAGCAAATAATGCTGTCAAATGTTTTAAATTAAGTAAAATAGTAAAATGATGCATGGTAAAAAGAAAAAATTGACCATAGTCCAAAAGTCTGAAAAAAAAAAAAAAAAAAAAAGAAGAAAAAAGAAAAGAAAAGAAAAGAAAAGAGATCTCAAAGCAGAAGCAGCAGAAGGGGCAAGGAATTAAAAAAAGGAAAGAAAATAAATCAATCAAATAAAATAAAATAAAATAAAATAAAAACAAATCCCTGTTCCTTCATCCACCATCTCTTAGTTTTTTATTTTATTTTTTTTAAACATAGAAATTCATTTTTTTCCCTTCTCCTCCATATTGAAACTAACCCTTTGTTCAGTGGCTAAAGTAAAATAAAATGAAAATAAATTTAAAAAACAAACAAAAACTAGGATCTCAGTATATGAGAGAGAGAGAGAGAGAGAGAGCTACTACTACTACTTTTCAGAATTGGACACAAAGGAACTAACTACCCCCCCTACCCTATTCACTATCCTCTGGACAGCAGTGAAACTGACAATTCTTCTCCTCTGAATTTGATAGTAATAGTTTAGAAGTTGTATTAAAAAAGCTTTAGTTGTAATTTGAGAAAGTTTTCTTTTCCTTCAACAGCATTTTTAGTTTTGAGCAAAATTTGTTTCATTTGTGCAAATGGTTTAGACATTTGTATATTAATGCTGAAAAACTAACTTTAAGGAAAACAGAAGTTTATTGTTAAAATAGAAGTTAAAAAAAAAAAGAAAGAAAAGAAATATCTAACAAATTATTTACACTGAATGATGATGATGATTCTATTGTTTTAATTGGGTAAATTTTTACTTGAAATATTAAATAACAAAAATAAACTAGAAAAAAATTGGTTGAACATACAAATTTATAATAATGGATTAATATTAATAGTAATTACAGCAATTAAACCTGCTTTTTATGGACTATATTTATGACTAAAATACAATTTAATAGTAAATAACAGCGTTATGTAATGAGTTAAAACCATAACAAAACATTAAAAACATCACTTCTGTCCCAAAATAGTTGTTACATTTGCAAATAAACTTTATACAATAAATGTAAGAAATGACAAAAATCCTTTCAGATTTCAAGTCAGCAGATATTATCATTCAGTCAAATAAAAGGCATCAGATGAATCTAAAGAAGTTGTTCATAAAATTATCTCTTGATTATATTTCAGTTCGTCCTTATCATTATCAGAAGTATGTTGATCTTTATAGGCCAAAGTCTATTTCATTTAAAAACCAGGATTCCACCATTATTTTAATTGTTGGTATATATACATATGTTTAAAGTAGATTTATGGAGAAGTCATTCTCTTCTGTATGTTTAATTAATAACCAGACAAGATTCTTTGTAGCAGTGTTTTTAATTGGTTTTTTTTTGTTGTCTTACTAGATTTAAATTTGGTTCAATTCTATATTGAAATTATCCAAAATTTTATCCCAATCACTTTCCACAGTGTGAGTCATTTTTAATATCTGAGATATGTTCTCTCCACATTGTAGAAAGATTTTGAAGATTTGAAGTTTTCCAATATAGTTTTGTTATAAGGAATTTTCTAAAGTAGCAAAGGATGGAGCCAGTATAGGCTCTTCACAGAGCTATAAACTTTCATCTTCATTGAATACATCTCTCTCTCATAATATATAAGAACAATTCAGCAGCACCGTTTTTCTTCAGTTATTCTAATTAATTATTTTTAGTTGACAATATTCTTTTAAAATTAATTTTAAAAAGAATACTAAAATTAAAGGTTAAAAAATGAATGATATTTTATCTGCAGGAGAAGTAATACTAATTTTTTTAAATGATTAAACCTATATAAGCAAAATTGACTGTTAATAGTTGTTATGTCATGAATGAAATTTATATGTAAATCTAACAAATATTATGGGACAGAAGTAGGAATAAGATTTTAAGCTGAGGAAACATTAAATACTCTATTTTATTAGTGAATGCCACATTAATAGATATTAGTAATTTTTTAATAAAAATTTAATGGCAACATAAATAAAATCACTAAAAAGTAAAATAATTTACACTTGTGACATCAAACTTTTATTTAAGGTGTATCACAGTTGTAGTATTACACATTAGTATCCAAGGAAAAAACAATCCGATAGTTATACAGAGTATGAAATTTGCATAGGAAAGAGTTAGTAGTTGAATTCTCCTAGAAGTAATCAAAAACAATACTAGTACTATAAGATAAATAAGCAGTTGAAAATATATGTGTGTATATGTGTGTATATATATATATATATATATTCACATTCGCACGCACACACACATGCTATTTTATCAATTACAGTATTCTGAATATTGTCTTCATCTTCACTGATATATTCACAATGTTTTGGCTGATGTGTCCTTTCTTCAACAGATGTTTCATGTGAAACTCAGGAGCCCATACAAAACTTCAAACTGGACCCTTTATGTATTCCACTGAGGTATATCATTTTCATATTGTTAAACATAACCAGGTACAAGTGTTAAGCTCGAGTAAGTATTCTTTATTATTTTACCTGTAGTCAGTATTGAACTTGCTCATCTCGCATTTTTTTTCAGGAGTGGCATGATTCTGGGAAAATATCTTCCAAGTCAAGCCCCTATTGGAATACAACATAACCATGCAGGTGTGAAAAATACAAAGGCAAGACATGCCACCCACTAAAAATAAGGCTAGAAGAACATCAAAAAGCAGTATGTTGATGTTGGCTTGGTTGACTTTTATGGCACATCAACCATTGCTGGTTATTCAATGCCAAATCCTGTTTTTACATACAAGAATCATATGATAAGTTTCCAGACTTTTTTCCTATGGGCACTTTTATTGATAGTACAAACATGAAACTCTAGTCCCCTTTGAAGTAATCTCCTCCAGCTGCAATGCACTTGTTGTACCATTCCAACAACTTCTAGAAGGCCCCATGGAAGTCCGCTTGTGTGAGCGTGTCAATGACCTTCGTCACAGCCTCTTTCGTCTCTTCAATTGTCTCATAACGACAGCCTCTGAGCTTAGGGAATAACCAAAAGTCACTGGGAGCAAGGTCTCGACTATAGGGAGGCTGAGGAACTGTCTTGATGCCCATCTTGGTCAAATAGTCTATTGTAAGGATGGAGTTGTGGACTGGTGTATTGTCCTAGTGGAAATGCCACTGAGCCGATTTGAAGAGTGCTGGCCTCTTCCCAAGGAATCTCTTCCTGAACTCCCTTAAAACCTCAACGTACTAAACCTAACCCTTTGGCCAATCAACCCTGGTGTATTGACTTCCTTACTCCTCCCACACCTCTCAGACTCCCTGGCTTCCTTGAATCTCTTATGCCACTCAAAAACTCATGCTTGATTCATGCAAGATGCTCCAAAAGCAGTCTGAAGCATTCCATACGTTTCTGTGGCCTTTTTTGTAAGTTTGAAACAGAATTTTATTGCATATCGTTCTTCTAAAGTGTAAGATTGCATTTTTGAAATTCACCAGCCGTGACAATCAGACTTTAGTAGGGTGTATTCCAATTCCTGCTGTAGCTGTTGATTTGAACCTGAAATCATGAAAAGTGGTCAGTCATCTGATAAGATGTATAGCAATAACATACTGAATTTTCAAGAGTCTACGACAATTTTAGATGACTGTATAAAAAAAGTCGAGAAACTTATGCACCACGTATATATTAAATATATGATTTGTAAACACATTTTGTAGATACACACAGGTAAATGATCAAATGGTTTCATTTCTAACATTTCAATCTAGCCTAAGTCAACAAAGTTGAATGGTTCTAAGTATTGTGATGTATTACGAACAATTCAATTAAACATCAGTCCTTTGTTTACACACACACACTTAAATGATAAAACAGTTCTAATTCTAACAATTCAATTTAGTATAAGTCATTTGTTTGCATGCAGTTTAAATGTCAACTAGTTCTACTTGACCCTTACAGTGAACCAGGTAACAATGTCATCAAAGGGGTACTCAGCATTCCCCAAAGTTCCAGCATTATGGGAGCCTCATCATAAGATTGTTTAATGACATATTCAGGACACTTGTTGGTAGGGGAGAGTTTATCCCTCTGCAAAGATACAGTTGGTGTATACTATAGCCACAGATGACTAGGTAGGACGCAGTATGTCGAGGTCGGGTTTGAAAGGCGAGTATGGCTGATCATATATGGAAAGAAAAAAGAAAGCATCTGTCCTTATGGAATGAAGTAAAAAAAAATAGATAGGGAAGAACATAGGAGAATAAGATGTCTTAATGAAGCAGCAGATACGTTCAGCTGCAGGTGACCTGTTGTGCAGACTAACTACACAGATAATTACGATTTGGGAAACATAAAAAAAAAAATCATACAAAAAAAGAAGTAAAAAATTTCAATATAAGCTGAGGTAAAAAATCGTACATAATAAATCCAAACAATTCATTCTGAATTGTCAAACAGGGCACATAGCACAACAGAAATTATCAGAAAGTCACAGATTCAATTCCAACTACTGATAAAATGACAAGGAATACTTACAATTGTACCCAGTATTGGTTAATGGAATTAGAACAATCTACCTAGGGAAAAAATTTAGTTTGGATTTCTGT
>CAUZXS010004146.1:0-10000 GCA_963585895.1 Sepioteuthis lessoniana
TATGGTACGACCACCCAGTAGCACATCTATACAGTTTGGAAGAAAAGATATCATTTGAGATGTACTGAGTGTTCCAGAAATATTGATATTATTTTATGATATAATAATTTGAACAAATACATGTTTAGATAATCTCAAATTCTACTGGCATGGGTTGAAATAACTCAGAATTCTCCATATAATTTTTGAATACCTTTTCTTTTCCATTGAATAGCATTTCTATTCCTGAAAAAGAACAAAAAACATGAAAATATAAAATGTTGAGGTGTTTTTTCACATAAAGTTAACATCTAAGATCATTTCAGTACGAATTGATCAAGTTATTTAAATGATTAAAATAATATCTAATTTTTCTGACACAACCTTAATTTATGTAAGAATTGATTTATTTCAGCGATACAATCAGAACAGACAAAAAAATCTTGTAACAATAACTTTCATGGGGGTTGAGCACTCTGGTGAAGGAATTTTCGGCTGCTGCTGCTCGCATAATGCAAAGCTCTTTGAACGAATTGAGCACTCCCGGTAGGGTAGAAAATGTAAACAAACAAATGCTGCTGCTGCTGTTGCTGAATAATACCTCATAATTCCCTAAGCCGACGTGGTATGCTTGTTGGCCGAGCAGTCTGATACTAAGTCTAACGTAAAGTTCGGTGGGTTTTCGATCCCAGCTTTTGAGCATCCTACGTGTCTAGCCACACTGAAGGGGTTGTGATACAACGAAACAGTCTGTCTGTGGATGACAATATATATATATACTATATATATATATATATATATATAATGATAAATGAATATATATTAGATATAGTAAGTAAAGTTGGCGACCATAGTTGAGGGGTGACCAGAAGGCTCCCTTTTCGATAGCTACTACACCAAGGTGTAAGGAAGGGTGCTACTCCTTTCTCTGGATTGCTCCACTTTATCCTTGATCCATACCTTATAATGCTGAGTGTTAAGCAAAGGAGGCATCAAGTACTATTTTTTGAGCCTTTGGTATGACTCGATCTGGGATTGAACCCAGGTCTCCCCGGGCCATTGGCAAACACTCTAACCGCTAGGCCAATGTCCGGTTCTACATATTAGATATATATATATTTAATCCATTGGAATATAAACTGTGACCCTGGGTTTCATGGATTTTTTTGCCAAACAGCAATCATCAGGCAGTTAAGAAGATGGAATGAATTGAAAATCAAAAATACAAAAAAATTCATTTCATCTTCTTAACTGCCTGATAATTGTTGTTTTGCAAAAAACTCCATAAAACCCAGGGTCACAGTCTATATTCCATGGATTAAATATATATAAATCTAATATATATTTACTTATTATAATTATATAATTGCTCTATCCTAAATATTGAGCACTCTCCATATTATATTGCACTTGGTTCGACACATACCCACAAAGTGATTTAGTGACAACCAACACTCTTATAATATACATATATATATATATATATATATATATATATATATATATATATATATATATTTCACTGATGCCACTGCACTAGCACTTTGTGACACAATGTTAGTTTAACAATTTTGAATTTGGAGTTTTTCTTCTCCTGGACTGGTTGGCATACAAAAGTGAAAGAGCAAGAGTCCGCCCAACTATTTTACCCATTGTTTGCAGGAGAATAGCTGAATGCATCCCTTTTCCAAAAATATTAACACTCTGTGAAATGTAAACTGCCTTGACCTTGATTTGAACTTGGGTTTGCAGTGTCCATTTTTTATGACAATAACAATTATACCATAAAAACCTCCTAAGTAGATTATTTTATAAGTATCTATTTTGCACAATTTATTTAGTAGGGCATATAAATACATTTATCTGTGGTAAAAGTTTGGGTTTATTTTGAAGATAATATTTTATAATTGTCTTTAATTGGATCATTTTGAGATGAGGCTTCTTAATCTGAGAATTAATTTTTGTTTATTGCGGACTTTTTGTCATCATCTTGGTAGTGGGTTTTTTTTTTTGTTTTTTTTTTTGTTTTTTTTTGTGTTGTTTCTTCTTTCACTACATTTCAGCCAAATTTCACCTCTGACCTTCTTCAGGTGATTTTATATTTTATAATCTTAATAATTTGTAGCCAAAATAATCTATACATACTGTTATTTGAAGGAATTATAATCTTTTTTTTCTCTATCACTCTCTCTCTCTCTGTCTTTGTATATCTCTCTCTCTGCCTCTCTCTCTCTCTCTCTCTATATATATATATATATGTACATATATGCGGGTGCCATTTGTGGTAAAGTAGTTATTATCAAGGAAAACACACCCAAAAACTTGAGTTCAAATCCTAGATAAAGCTTTTTGCATTTCGGATTGCACAAATACCTATTGGGAAAGGTATGCATCCGATTATTCTGCTCCAGTTATGAATAAATAGTAGGGCAGCTAGGCTCTTTAACCTTTGAATAGCAACGAGTCTAAGAGAAGCAAAACTCTGAATTAAATCCTTGTTAACTGCTCTTAAAAACTGACCATGTGTCACATCCTACTCATGAAGAGTATATATGTATATAAATATATATATTTATCATTGTGTATATATATATATATATATGTATACAAAGCTACTACTTAATGCTTTATAATTCCCAAGCTGACGTGGTTCATTTGTTGGCTGAGCAGTATGATACTAAGTCTAATGTGAAGTAGGGCAGGTTTCAATCCCAGCTTCAAGCATCCTACATGTCTAGCCACATAGAAGAGTTGTGATACAATGAAACAGTCTATCTGTGGATGACAAAAAATATAAATATATATATATATATATATATATATTGTATATTTATTTGAGCTACCAAAATTGTGTTATCACCCCTGGTTAACGCCTGATGAGGGCAGGGTACTACACATGCTTTCATACGTTGTATGATGAAAATATATATATATATATATATATATATTGTATATTTATTTATTCTAAATTACCTTCTTTTTGGGAATTTCCTCAAAATTATTATCAAAATTACAAGTTTTATATATATATATATATATATATATATATATATATTTTCTTTTTTTTTTTTTTTCTACCACTAAAGTTTCATGAATCCTTGATTCTTTTGTAGGAAGTAAAATGAACGTCTACTTGACAATCGTGATTCACAAAACTTAAGTAGTTGGAAAAGTGTTATGAGTTTGAACATTTAGTATTAATTGCATATTGATCTACTTACAGAGTATCAAGCACTGTCTTTAGTTTTTGCTTTACAATTCATTATTTTAAAAGTCCATTACTTGAAATTTCTTGTAGTAAGCACAATCACCAGACAGAAATTTTCATCTAATGATCAGTAAACTTTAAGTAATAGACTTCTCATGTTCATAATTGTAATGTTTTTCTGGTTTCATGCCTGCTCTGTTACAATATCATAAAGCACTTTTTTATGGAAACTTTTCTTTTTTAATATATATACATATATATGTATTTTTGGTCCAGTTAAACCGGAGTTGGGAGTATGAATATTTAAAATTTTCCTGGTAAAGAGCTCAATGTACCAATAATACAGAGCAAATAATTCTTTAAGAAAAACAACGAAACCGGTCACATAGGATTATAAATTTATTTCATTATATATATATATATATATATATATATAACATTTTTTGTGGGTTCCATGATAGAAAAAAAAGTAAATACTTTAAAATGGAGAATTTGCTTTTAGGTTATTCATTCTTCTTCAACATGTGTTTCTGATGTTTTAAGTCATCTTCAGGAAGTAAATTGTTTGCTTTAGTGTTACTTCGGCTTTTATAGTGGTGACTGTTTCGATAACATCGTGGATTTTTAGAATTCCAGTAATTCCCTCTATGAATGTTCAGTTTGAGTTATTTGTCTGTAAGAAACTTTTGTCTTGGCAGATGTTGTTTCTCTCTTTATATATATATATATATATATATGTGTGTGTGTGTGTGTGTGTGTGTGTGTGATTGTGTATATAGATAGATAGATAGATGTATATATATATATATATATATAGTAAAGGAAAGTCGGCAACCTTAGTCAAGTGTGACCCGAAGGCTCCCCTTTCAATAGCTACCACACCGAGGCATAGGGGAGAGCGCTACTCCATTCCCAGGATTGCTCCATTTTACCCTTGATCCTCACCTTATAATACTGAGTGTTAAACATCAAGTACCATTTTTTGGGTGCTTGGTATGACTCGACCAGTGAATGAACCTCCCTTTCCCAGATCAGTGGTGAACACTATATATATATTTATATATTTATGTGTATATATATATTTGTATGTGTTTATATATACATGTATATGTGTCTATATATATATATATATATATGTGTGTAGGTGTGTACATACATATATATGTCTATATTTATGTGTGTGTATATGTACATATATGTATATATATATCTGTGTATAGATAGATAGATAGATAGATAGATATAAGTATATATATATATATATATATATATATATGTATATGTGCATATATATGTCTCTCTCGGAATATATGTAAATACATGCGTCTATATATACAGACAGCATATATATATATATATATATACTCATACACACACTGTATATGCTGACATTCATTAATAAATTTGTGTATATATATATATATATATATTAGATTTATATATTTAATGCCATGGAAGTTTGTCTGCGACTTTTGGTTTCATGAGGTTTTTACAAGCAACAATCTTCAAGCAAATAACAGAATAAAATGAATAAATCGGAAATCAAAAAATACAGTCAAAAACCGATTGGGATTGTGTAGAAATCTTTACGGGTGCTTGTGAGTGTGCATGTGCATGTGTGTGTGTGTTTGTGAGGGTTATAGTTGTGTATGTATGTGTAAGTAGTGTATAGTGTATGAGTATGTAATGGTATATTCACAGCATGATCTTTAACAGGATGGGAGACATCAGTGTATCTAATGTTGCTACAGTGTGGACGAGAAAAATTATCAATTTATTTCTCTATGTGTAGGTGATTATAACTAAGGAACGAAACATTATGATTGCATGTCAAGGGAAATAAAATAAAGATATAATTTGTAAGCGTATTTAAGTGAGTGTAGTAGGGTAGGTCAGAATCACAATAAATATCATGGGGTAGGGATATGTTGTATCACAATATACTATGGAATATTGTACAATATTATGATAATAGCTGTATCATTGATATTGAGCACTCTCCAAATTATATCACACTTGGTTTGCCATGAAACCACTAAGAGAATTAGTGACATCCAACACTGCTCCAATATATATATATATATACATATATATATATTTATATATATATATATACTGTATATATATATATATACAGTATATTTTAACATTTATTTAGAAATCTGTTGCATAATGATGGAAAAAGTGTTTGTTTTACACAAAAGATTTTGTTCCTTACCTGTAATTGCACTGTATATAAATTGCATAGATTAATCCGTATAAACAGATGATTTTATATCAATTTTCGACTAACAACTGTATCAGGCTACATATCTATTAATGCACCCTAATTTATTATCTATTCTCTTAAGATGAAATTATATATTCTTCATCTGATATCATAGGATATCTAATGAATCGGAGTCAAGTAATCCCTTTGGTGTTGTAGCTAACGTACTGTGCTGTCGTAGTAAGCAAGTTCAAACTCAAGTCGTGCAATTGCATTCACTTTAGTATAAAACTCTTGGGGGTAGGGCAGAAACTCCCTTATCCTCCCCCCTGTGGGTAAATACTATCTCTGCCATTCTACAAGGATAGCTTTGACATTGAATAACCCATGAACATTGATGTGCCATTAAACAAAGAAACTAAATCAAAACAAACCATGAAAGGGTTAGCAAATTTTGTGAATAGCAACGATGGTTATTATTATCATCATCATCATCATGTCGTACTGGTAGCATGGATATCCCTGACCCTCTCTCGCCACTTTTCCCTATCGTTCATCACCTCTGGCGGGTCTTCTGGACTAGATTCCTTTACGATAAAGAATAAATGTTACCAGAAATGTTAGAAGATAAAATATTGTAAATTCATAAGATACTTCATGTGAAATTTTCAAAACACACAATTGAACAATATCGTAAGAGTTAAACCAAATAAAAGCTCCAAATAGAATTATCATCTAATCATATATAAGAAACAGAATGACAACAGAATTCTATAGTGAAGGCAGGATTTTTAAGATCATTTTGTAGTTGTTAAATTTGTTTGTTTGTTTGGTTTTTATGGCATATCAACCTTTGTAGGTTATTTTTATAAAAATAAAAAATTCTATTTCAAACAATTCAGTATTACTAGAAGCTCAACATCAGATTGTTTGGTGTCATATCCAAGACACTCGTTGGAGATAGTCTTATCCCTCTACAGAGAAGCAGTCAGTGTATTCTACAGCCCCAGTTGACTCGGCAAGAGGGGTTAAATTGTGGAAGACATTTAAAAACTATGAAGATTAAAATTGTATTTATGTTTTATATCAAAGGATGTTTTTTATGAAAAAAATTACTTTAACCTTCCTTCTCAATTGAAAACAAACTTAGCCTCTGAGAATCGATAGAAAAATATTATGGAAGTGAGATCCTTTTATAAATCAAAATTGCTATTAAGAGCCAAATAATTTTATTATATCGTATATATATATATATATATATATATATATATATATGTGTGTGTGTGTGTGTGTGTGTGTGTGTGTGTGTGTGTATGTGTGTGTGAGAGTATATATATGGTTTGGTTTAGTTTTGTTTCATTATTTTAATCAAACATCCTGCATAATTTAGTGCCAAAACCATCCTTGTAGAAGAACAATAGTTGTACTGTTTAACCCATACATAATCATAATTAGTTAATATTTACTAATAAACTCATTAATTTTTAATTAACTTTCAAATGATAATCAGAATTGCTATTAAGAACCAAATAATTTCATAATACTGAATATATATATATATATATATATATATATATATAGAGAGAGAGAGAGAGAGAGAGATAATCTTACTGTGATATGCAGTATTGGAGAAAAAAAATAGACAGTGCAAAGACTGAACCATTTTTTATAATTGCCGAAAATTTTACTGAAACTTCAATATCTAAAACACACATTGGAAGTGATTATTTTCCTCAATTATTATTATCAAATTTCTGTTAGTTGTTGGGAAAAGTCATAATTTTCTAATGAGAATATTCTCAGAAATACCAAAAAATAAGAAATTTCTTAAAATTTCTTTTTCTCAGTTTGATATTCTAATTTGTGATTAGTCCTTTGCTAATGACATTTTGCTACGACTAAGGGAACTTTGACAACTATAATTAAAGGAAATAATCCAATCTTTTTTTTCAATACTATATATATATATATATATGTGTGTGTGTGTGTGTGTGTGTGTGTGTGTGTGTGTGTGTGTGTGTGTGTAAATGTGTTCAAAAGCATTGTGACAGAAACTGTATTTATAGCGACAGAAAGAACAATGAATGACATTTCAAAATGGCTTCCCTGACATTCAACACACATGTTTCAGTAAGTTTTCTTTTGGCCAAAGCAACTATAAAATTCCATTTTTAATATTAAGTGGAACTGCACTGCCATATTTCTTTTAGTGGTCTCTTTGAAATGTATTTTCAATTAAGGAAACAATAGTTGCCAGAGCTAGGTCTGGTGAATACAATCCTGTTTTGCCAAAAGATACAGTTCAAAAAGTACTGGCATGGACTCGAGACATCATCGCTAATTATCTACTTTTTCCAGCTGTGCAAATGTCTTCATTTCTCTTCTCAATTTTGAAATTTCGAATATTCTTAACTTCAGCTTTTATAATTTAATAAATTGATCATCTAATAATAGCTGGGTTTCAATCCCAGGTTGTGTCATACTAAAGACTCAATGAATGGTATTTGATATATCCTTGCTTAACACTCAACATTTTAAGGTATGTATAAAGGGTTAAGTTGAGCAATCCAGGGAAAGGAGTAGTGTCTTTCCCTACACCTCAATGTAGTAGTTTTTGAAAGAGGAGCCTTTGGGTTGCCCATGACTATGGTCACCAATTTTATATATATATATATATATATATATATATATATATATATATATATATATATATATATATGTGTGTGTGTATTGTAATTCACTAAGCTTTGTTTACATGTAGCACAAGACCTGAAGTGTGTGGCATCCAGTAAAAATCAAACTCAGTATTAATGCTTTGTAAATCTAACTTAGTAATCATTTCACCACATGAGGTGCCCATACACACATACACAAATATATATATATATATATATATACTGAGAGAGAAAGACAGAGAGAGAGAGAGAGAGAAAGAAATTATGAGATAGATAAATCTTAAAAGTGTATTATTATTTGTATGAATTTTATATATAATCATTCAGTTATCAATCTTGTCTAGCTGTGGTTATGTCTTTATTTAAATTTTCAATCTTAAAATATAATGTATTTTAAAATTCAGCTTCAATAAATATATATATATATAGTAAAGTAAGTAAAGTAGGCGACCATAGTCGAGGGTGACCCGAAGGCTCCCTTTTCGATAGCTACTACACCAAGGTGTAGGGGAGGGCGCTACTCCTTTCCCTGGATTGCTCCACTTTACCCTTGATCTGTACCTTATAATGCTGAGTGTTAAGCAAGGAGGCATCAAGTACCATTTTTTGAGTCTTTGGTATGACTCGACCTGGGATTGAACCCAGGTCTCCCGGGCGATTGGCGAACACTCTATATATATATATATATATATATATATATATATATATATATTGTCATCCACAGACAGACTGTTTCATTGTATCACAACTCTTCAGTGTGGCTGAACTCATAGAACGCTTGAAGCTGGAATCGAAACGTGTGTGTGTGTGAGTGTGTGTGTGTGTGTGTGTGTGTGTGTGTGTGTGTGTGTGTGTGTGTGTGTGATTGTATAATATTCCACATTAAATCTATGGTTTAGAAGAAAATTAACTTTATTTTAAAAAATTGACTTGTATATATTTATATTATATTTTATTTGTTTGTTTGTTTGAGTTTTATGGCATATTAACCTTTGTAGGTTATTTAATGCCAAGTCTGTTAAATACAACTAAACAGTTCTATTTCAAACAATAAGTACACAGTTTAATTGTCAAAAACATTTCTATTTCAAGCTATTTAGTTTTTTCAAACAGTTTTAATTCAAACTATTCAGTTTAGTATTAGTACAGTTTCTGTTTACACACAGTTAAATGTTAAAACAGTTTGATTTCAAGCAGTTTAGCATAAGCATGCAGTTTAAATATCAAAACAGTTCTATTTCAAGTAATTTAGTTTAGTATAAATACACAATTCAAATGAAAAAACAGTTAACTCTCATAACCACAGTTTAGTTCTATTTGACCTATTGTTCAAACCCTATCAAGTGTTACAACTCCGGACCACAGTGGGGCAGGGAGCGATGGCAATGAAGGGGTGCTCTGTATTCCCGAAAGCTCCAGCATTACTGGAACCTCACCATCAGATTGTTTAGCATCATATCTTGGACATTCATCATAGTGGGGTCTTACTCCTCTGCAGAGGTGCTGTAGGTGTATTCTACAGCCCCAGCGGATTGGGCAATTTATCTTATAGTGAATATGCATAGATTAACAATTATGCCGGAGAAGCAGAAAAATATGGCATAACTGAATATTTCATCCCTACTAATATATTATTGAGAAGCAGAGGTGAAACAAGAAGCAGGTTTTGTGTGTGTTTGAACATCACTTCTCAACAACTATTTTTTTATTTTATTTATATTGTGCGCAACAACAATTGTAAGATACTTTTACAGATAAACATGTTGCTTACTTTTCACATATGTTGGATATTTGCATTTTAAAGAAGCCGAGTACTAATTCTCTTGGAAGCCTAGGACAGCTTTTTTGTTATAGTTTTTGAATATCAATTTATTATTATTCATTTCAAAGAAGCCTAGTTCTGCTATTTTTGTTAACCTAGTGCTGCTA
>CAUZXS010004146.1:12500-22500 GCA_963585895.1 Sepioteuthis lessoniana
TTGAATTAAAAATCAAAATAAATATAAATAAGAAATATATATTAACAGAATTATATTCACATCTCAAAAGTACCCTTTCAGCAGGTCTTGGAATACACTAAACTGTAACCGATAGTGAGGCTCCCATTTTGAAAATTTGTAAAGCTTTCTGGTGGGTGGTAGAAAGTGCTAGGGTCTTATTAATTGGCCAAATAGATCTGTTTGAAAATTATTCATATTCAATAGGATTATTTGTTAAAAGTAGCTTCTTAAAGAACAATTACATGAAATATGTAAATGTAAATGTACATTGAATGTGATTCCCGAACCTCTTGGCATAAAATAACCCTAGTTGGGTTGACGATCGATTAAAACTAATCCATCCATCAATCAATAAAATCGGAAACATTTTTGGATTATTTTTTCTTATTTAGTAAATGATCTATCAGTTAAAAGATTAAAATATCTTAAAACTTGGAAACTAAATTTACCAGTTTCTTTTAATGATGTTAAATAATCAAGAAATAAACATGAATGTAAGAATCATTATTGATGAAAAAAATCCATGCACCATATGTACTCGCATATGTGACTTTCCAAGACCATTTGCAACCAGAAATTATAGGAATACCATTTGGGCTAGGCCTAGGCCTAGCCTTTGTAAACTATTTTTTTAGACAAAGTCTTATCTTGCATAAAGTGCAGTGACAGTATTAAGCAAAAATTTAGGTTCAGTTTGGTTTCTTAGTTTAATGGCATATCTACCATCTAGAAGGAGAATAGTAGTAAGATCTAATCCATAACGGGGGTGCAGATAGACGGGGGGGTTGTACTTTTCCTATGGGTATTAGTCTGAAAGGAAACATAGTACTCTA
The DNA here is from genome assembly GCA_963585895.1 of Sepioteuthis lessoniana. Classification (NCBI taxonomy): domain Eukaryota; kingdom Metazoa; phylum Mollusca; class Cephalopoda; order Myopsida; family Loliginidae; genus Sepioteuthis; species Sepioteuthis lessoniana. Next base: position 13,355 of record CAUZXS010004146.1, read on the forward strand.
ACTGGTATTTGAATTCACTAACAGTCCAGCACGTTACCCATTATACCACAGGGATATGATAGTAGTTAATTATTTGTGTATGAGATTCCTGCTTGAGTAAGAGGGTATTTAATTGACTTTGCCATTTCCAATGCCTTTTACAAGTTTCAGATTTTCTGATCAATCTCTAGAATAAATTAAAAAGCCTACTGACTGTAAAATTGCATGAGAGAAAAATTTTCCTTGAACTATAATTGAACTGGTACCATTTGTTACACCAACAGTCTTACAACATATGCATCAATGGATATATAACTACAACCACAATTTGTTGAATAATAAAAATTTACAAAAAATACCTTTTATAGATCATTGCTGCAAATAATAAATAAATCTATGAAAAACATTGCCTGTAACCGCCTGCAATTTGGACAAGAAATTTAAAGCTAGGACGAAGAAGATGTCTGTCTACAATACAGACAATTTCATCAAAGAGAAGCAAGGATAAAACTACAAATTCAATGAAATGCATATGATTATCTTAATTTATTGTTCATCTGATTGGAGGCAAAATAATTTTTTAGAAAGAATTAGCACAAAACCTCTCAAGCCAAAGAAATGTCTATATTTACTAAAATATACAGAGGTCTTATCTAAAAGTAGTTTTTGATATCTTGTATAGTTTTTCCCTGTTTTGTAGAGATAGGCTTTCAGAGAGACAACCTAATTTTAATTTTCATATTTACTTTCCGTAAACACTTATCACTATTGTACAGAGAAGGTTAAAGATGAAACAGGAACTTATAGATAATTTAAGAAAAATATTGTGTTGCGTTATAATTTTTTCTCTACATATATCAGAGAATGTGAATGAAGAATGAACTTTTATAATGCTTATATGGGAAGAAAAACAAGAAAAAAGATTTTCCAATGTACTACAGGCAAAAAGATACAAAATAAAACAATTCCCTTTATTATATATAGTTTTTCTATCTATCTATCTATCTATCTATCTATCTATCTATCTATCTGTCACTGTTCATCTCTCTCTCTCTTTCTATATATCAGTATATCTATGTATGTATATCTCAACATGTCAATATATACTTATATATATATATATATTATGACAGTTGTAAATATCAATTTTAAGCAATAATTTAGGGGTGGGGTTTAATATCATTGGTCTATCAGAACATGTAATACAAAATATGAGTAAATATTAAAAAGAGAATTTTGAACCTTAAAGATTATAAACTAAACCTTTTTTAAAATTATAAGTATACCTTAATGATAACCAAATGATGAATATAATATACAGAGGATATATATATATATATATATATATATATATATATATATATATATATATATATATATATATATATATATATATATATATATATATATATATATATATTATTCAATTCAGTAAATCTGAAATAGAGAATAATCCGAATCTGGACAAATAAAAAAATATTCATGAAGAGAATATTGAATTTAAATATTCCTGGTAAAGATCTCAATGTAAATAAAATCTACAGAACAAATAAATTTTTTTCACAACAAGAAAAAAATTTTTTTTTTCCTAGAAATGATCCTAATGTGACTGATTTTTGTTTTTTTTGGGGAAAAAAACAAACAATATATATATATAATGGTTACCATTATAGGAAATGGACATAGTAACCTGAGTTCAAATCCTGGAAGAGGATGTTTGCATTTCACATAGTGCTAATATTCTTGAGAATCGTATAATTTTACTTATTCTCTCTCTAGCAACAGGTAAATAGTAGGGTAGACTGGTTTCTTTAACATTTCTATGGCCAAAAACTAAAACTCTGAATTTGAATCTATTAAACTCTTTTTAAAATTTGACCTTGTGTCACATACTGCTCATACAGACAGGTTGAATGAATACATATATATATATATATATATATATATATACTTTCATATGTGTATGCATATATATATATACATGTATATGGTCATACCCCTACATACACATAAACAAACCCATATATATATATATATATATATATATATATATATATATATATATATATATATATGTATGTATGTATGTATGTATGTATGTAAATGCTTCTTCATTCAGTGAGACTTGTCAGTTTTGACTAAGCAATACATAAAAGTCTTACTTTAAAATTATCTTAAGTCAGTTTGTCTAGTGATTGAATGGTACCCACCTGTCTGCATAAAACAGCCAACTGCTACTGTATTGGATAGCAGGCAGTATTACAACAAGAATGAGTGCTGCAATATCAGAAAACATTCCCCAATGTACCTCATATTCAACAAACATTTTTAGCAGTGACTTATCTTTAAAAAAAAAACAAAAAAAAATAACCTTAAGAATAAGTGATCAGTTTTGGTTTGTAATAGAAATTTGTATTTTTAACAAAGTATTTTTTTAAAAATTACTTGAATATTTGATTTTAAATTTGTGTTAAGCATGTTTACATTTAAACTCAAACAACAGTGAAATAATTCTGTCATTTCTCTTGACCGATACAAAAAATAAAAGTTGGGTACATGAATAAATGTTTTCCCCATAGGTCACCTTGTGTTCAGTTGGTTAAAGGTCATAGTAGTGGTCAGCTATTGTCTGATAAAATGAATTTACCAACATCACAAATAAAAAAAAAATCAAGTTATATTTTTTAAATTCAAATATGGATTCCCATTACAGAATTTGGATTAGAAATACAAACTTTTCTTTTGTAACTCACTGTATTTACAATATACAAATTTATAAAATATTCTAAATCCTTAACCTTTTCACTGGCTGATAATTCTTTTAATCTTTGTAGAGTGGACAAATCATTTTCAGAAAATTTGCAAAATAAAGGGTATGTTCAAACAATAAATCATTTATATATAAAAAAACAAACAAACATAAGTTGATCAGCAATTGTTTGTCATAGCATAAAAATTTACTTTTAATCATGATATTTTTTAAAACAACATTTATACAATCCTACATCACAGTTAGGCCTCTGAGCAATATTTCTATGCATTAACATTGAATTGGCCAATAAGGAAATGCCTTACATTGAGCAACAACAAAAGAATAATGTGTGGCTCTGCCTGAGTGTTAATGGTGCCAAAAATGTCACTCAGCCTTAAAAAGTCTTAACTTCTATGAATTTTATAATTTTCTAGGACTAGTTGGCGACCTTAGTCGAGGGCGACCAGAAGGCTTCCTTTTCAATAGCTACTACACCAAGGTGTGGGGGAGGTCGCTACTCCTTTCCCTGGATTGCTCCACTTACCCTTGATACGCACCTTATATCGCTGAGTCTTAAGCAAGGGGGTATCAAGTATCATTTTTAAAGTCTTTGGTATGACACGGCCTGGGATTGAACACAGGTCTCCCGCACCATTGGCGAATACTCTTGTATTCTTAAGTTAGGGATTTGTATATTGTTTAATCGAAAATGACATTTCTCACTGAGAGAAGTTAAAATCTGCTGAATACTCAGAAAGAGACTTCAATGAAAAACCTTCAATCAAAACTGCTGTGAAAAACTTGTAAGGAGAATAATAATAATAATAATAATAATAATAATAAACTACAGCATTGTTAAGAACAGCCAGAATACTGAGAAGAGTCCTGGAGACTTGAGGAGACTAGCTATCACTCAAACTCCAGTGAAAAACTATCAGCTAAAACTGATGTGAAAAACTCTCAAATGAGTAAAATAATAATAATAATAATAATAATAATAATAATAATAATAATAATAAGAAGAAGAAGAAGAAGAAGAAGAAGAAGAAGAAGAAGAAGAAGAATGTGGAAAGAAGGATAAGTACCTCGTCCTTGCGAGGGAATTGAAAAAATATGGAACATGAAGGTGACAATTATACCAAGAGTGATTAGTGCTTTCAGTACAGTAACTAGGAGATTAGTAAAAGGACTGGAGGACTTTGAAGTTGGTGGACAAGTGGAGACCATCCAAACTACAGCATTATTGAGAATGGCCAGAATACTGAGAAGAGTCCTGAAGACTTGAGGAAACTTGCTGTCACTCAAGCTCCAGTGAAAGACCATCAACTAACACTGATGTGAAAAACGCTAATGAGTAAATAATAATAATGATGATAAACCCATAATAAAAAAAGAGCAAAAAGAGTGAGTTTGAAAGCCAACAGAATTATTATGAGTACAACATTTCCCAACATCCTTTTTCCAAAAACTAAAGAAAAACTAAAAATAAGGTAGAAAACCAGTATTTAAGTAAAAAATTGTTGGAAACATTTGCACACAACAAATGAATAAAGTAAATAAACCTAAAGATATTTCATCCTATATTTTAATTAACAATAATAGCATATTTGGTAAAACTGAGTAAAAGCTTAGAAAGACAACGTTTTTCTTAAAATCCCAATGCATAAAAGAAAATCGAAAGACCTTGTAAAAATCAGGAAAATGAATTAAATGATAAAAAAAGAAAAAAGCAAAAGAAAAGAAAGGACATGAAGTAAATCTTATTCAGTTTCCCAAATTGATGAATATTATTTTTTTTTACTAGCTGTTTTGATAATTTCTTTATGTGATGGATAAAAATTTGAAGACATGAAAATATATCATTCTTTATTAACCAAAGCCTTATAATTGTGTACCACATAATATACACATGATATTACAGCAATTAATTCAAGATTTGCAGAAAAGTTCTCGGCCTGACCAAGAAAAGAATGACCTAGAACCATGAAAAATTTGTCCAAGTGTCCAACGCACTTGGCACATTGTTTATCAAGTTTATTTAGCCCTTAAAAAAATAAAAATGAAATCAAAAATAATCCATAACATTCTTTTTAACCCTTTTGGTATAGAGAGCATCTCAAGTTACCTGAATATACTAAATGTGTAAGAGTGAGAGGCAACTTTAGTCCACATTACTTTAAAATTTTGAATCTTGTTTGATATACGCCAGCCCTAAAATGCCTCTAGTTTGATATACCTTTACCATAAAAATAGAAAAGAAAAACTGTATTACTTCTAAAACTTAAAAAGAAACAGTTGTTTTTTTTCAAGAACTGGCAAAGAAGAATTCTCAAATAAATATATTTGTGCATAACACCCATCAACATTAATAGTGTATTGTAGTTTTATAAAAAAAAGCTTGCAAATTAAAAATTAAGCTTTTTTATTTTATAGTCAAAATTTCCTTCCAGCCATTAATTTTTTGGCCAAATTCTCTTATAAACACACTTTTGCAGTATATACCCCATCACATAAGATTAACATTTTTTTCCCATCAACATTTTAGTTGCTTTTCAGAATGTATTATCTTATCATAATTGTGAAACACCAAAATAATTTTTTTAATTTGCGAGTTTTTTTTATTTTTTCCTGAAAATTGCATACAAGCCTTTAAATTTTTTGCAAAATGCTCTACATTGAAAGGATTTAAAAGTCACTCCCTATTTGGTTGGGCAGAGAACTTATCAGAATCACCTCATATTTTCACTTACAAAGAAATATTTTTTTTTTTTCTTTTTAAATGCTTGTTATTTTTTAAAGTGCTGAATTGAATTTAACTGCTTTTCTTCAATGTATAGCAAGGAAAAATCTGTTACAATTCATAGTTTTTTGGGGTTTTTTTTCTGAAAGTTTATATATCTACATTCAGTATTTAAAGTTATTTTTGAAATGTAGTTCATTGATAATTGCTGTTTAGAATGATTTTTTTAGAAAAATTCAACGAAGACTGTGGAACTCTCATTAACCCTTCATAAATCACAGTAAAACATATAACATTTATAAATTGAATTATTTCACTTGCCATCAGGTAAAGTTTTCGAGAAAAATAAAAAATTAAGAAATAAAAAGTTATGTAGTTTTTCTTCCATCAGAAACTAAGCTTAACATTTAGTTATTTATATACTCATGTATAAGTCAATATATATATATATATATATATATATATATATATATATATATATATATATATATTTGTGTGTGTGTGTGTGTGTGTGTTATTGCAGCCATGTATGCATATATAGGTCAACCATTGATTTTTAGCCCCAAAAATCACTTATTTATAATGTGCCAGTTTTTCATGGAAATAGGCCTTCAAATTAATGTTAGAAACCATGACAAAACACTGTTTTTTATGCTATATAAAACACATTATGGAAAATACATGCTAAAAAATCTTCCTGCAGCCTATAAACTAAAGAGTTGCTGAGCTTCAAATGCTGAACAACAAAGTCTATCATTTGTTATTTGATTCTTTACAAAGAAATGAGGAAAGAGTTTTCTGAAAAAAAAAATTTCATACTTTCTTATTAATTTATAATAGTACTGTTCTTATTTGTAATATCTGAAGATAAAAACTCTGTCTCATCTTTCATATCCTCCATGAATTTCATTCTCATGATACTCTTTCTTATGCATGAGTCAAACTCAAATGTTTGGACTAATACAGACAGTAAATCATTTGAATGGACTACCTGAAATGATGTATATTCTTTCTACAAAGAAATATACATTCTGAAGTTATAAAACTGTACACAAAATCTGTATATCTACATTTTTATTGTGCCAACAAAAATCTTGCAAATCTATTTAGAAAACTGGGCATTCAGAAAGCTGTATATAATTTAGCCTACCTACAAGTAAATATATGTGTGTGGGCGAGTGTATACAGTTGTTTATATATAATGTATTAGAGAACTGACGTGAAAATTCTGTTTTGACTTATAGATATCTTAAAAAATGGTATATATCAATCAAATATGAATTTATAGACAATATTTACCGATATTAATAGAATGTTGAGTATCTTATATAATACGAACTGTATATATGTAAGTGTATGTACATGTGTATATACAAAGACATCTGATTAGCTCATTCAACATCATATGGGACTGTACACACACACATACACATACGCACATACACGCATACACACATAGATACTCACACACACATACACACATAGATAGATAAATAGATAGATGCACCCACATATATATATATATATATATATACATATATTCTTATATATACATATATATATATATATATATATATATATAGAGAGAGAGAGAGAGAGAGAGAGACTAAAGTGGAATAAAAAAATTGTAAAACTATTAAAAAAATCTACAGTTGCTAGCGGTGCTGTATAAATTCCAAAATTCAATCTAATGATTGTCTTCTGTTCCAAAAAAGAAATGCTATGAGAAAAAAGTAAGTTGGTGAGATTCTAATTTTTTTATTATATATATATATATATATATATATATTATCATCCACAGACACACTGTTTCATTGTATCACAACTCTTCACTGTTTTTAGACATGCAGGACGATTCAAGCTGGGATCGAAACCGCCTAACTTTATGGTAGACATGGCATTAAACCATTCAGGCATTTCGGTGACATACGTCAGCTCAGGAATTATAACTCATATCTATTAGCTTTCATTGTTTTACATTTATTTGTTTACATTTCTTTATACATATACATATATATATATATATATATATGTGTGTGTGTGTGTGTGTGAGTGTGTGTGTGTGTGTGTGTGTGTGTGATTTGTAAGAAAAGTTTGTTAAACATTAGATCACAACAACTCACTCCTTTTGTTTATTTACACTTACATATTTTTCTTCATGCAAGCAAACATCCACACAAGAATGTATGTATGTATGTATGTATGGATCATCGATGAGAAGGTACCTTTTATGATTTTTATGAAAAGATACCAAGATTTTATAATTTCTCATAAAATATTACATAAGCAAAACAGGCAATATTAGGAAGTTTTTATTAAATGCAGCATCACTGGAACTCAGAAACCAAAATTATGAAAATCTTTCAGTCGAAAAGTAAGTATAACCTTATATATAATTCTACTATTTTTACTTTTAATTAAAGAATTTCATAATATTCAATATCACTGAAATAATCAAATCTTAGTATCTCTGGTTTAGAAGAAAATTTATTTCTTATAAAAATTATTAATGGTGTACTTATTTATAAGCATTGTATTGACTGAATTAGCAGCCTGTGTAAATTCAAGTTAGTACAATCTATTTCTGTAATGAAGACATCAGAAACTATTATTTGATATTCAATATGTCATAGTATTTGATATTTTGTGTTACTTATTGTATTGTTTGATATATTATGTGGGTGTTTTATATTCTTTATGGTAAATTATTTAAAAGTATATCATTTTTTTCATAAATTCTGAAAGAGATAAATTTAACCTAGTATTTCTTGATTAATTTCAGAATCTTCCTCAGTTTTGTAAATTATGGGGACAACATTATATAAATTGACATTCATTTGATATAGAAATGTTCATAAATCATCATATGTATGTATCTATATTTAACTATAAAAACATATACTTAATTTTACTCATATACATATACATATAAACATATATATATATATATATATATATATATATATATATATATATATATATATATATATATATATATATATATCAGCATGATTAAAATATATATATAGTTTTAGCTGGTCGACCATAGTCAAGGTGACCAAAAAGCTCCCTTTTCATTAGCTACTACAACCAGGTGTGGGATAAGGCACTACTCCTTTCTCTAGATTGCTCTACTTACTCTTGATCTGTACCTTATAATGCTGAGTGTTAAGTAAGGAGGCATCAAATACCATTTTTTGAGTCTTTGATAAGACTTGACCCGGGATTGAACCCAAGTCTCCCAGGCCATGAGGAAATACTTTAACCATTAAACCCAATGGGCTGGTAATATATATATATATATATATATATATATATATATATATATATATATATATATTGTGTATTCTGTACACACATGAATCTAACTCTCGGAGAAAGGAAGATTGTCAATTTATAAGATTGCTTAGATGAAGCTTGTGCTGTTGTTTACATATTATATATGTTATACCTTTAGTGTATATATATATATATATATATACACACAAGCAGACATGCACACACATCTGTAATGAAATCGGAGTGTTAATCAGATTTATGCAAGGATATCTTATTAAATGGGGCCCGGTCAGCTGGGGGCTAAAGAATACACTGACTACAATTCTGCATAGGGGTAAGACTTCCCCAATAAGTGTCCTGGATATGACACAAAACAATCTGATGCTGAAGCTCCAG